>JAPKLY010003942.1:0-16526 GCA_026898435.1 Prunella vulgaris
CTAGCACCTCAGCTGATCTTCACCTAAGCTGACCATCCTTAGCTGATCTGACCTCAGCTGATCAGCTGACCTCCCAAGATCATCTGGTTTTAATGGCATCAAAACATAAGGGATTTCCCAACAGAAAAGCTGAGCAATCTGCTGATCGGGCTGAGAAGAAGAAGAAGGCCAAGAGGGACGCAGATTCTATTTAGAGGAAGCTCTCCTTCGAAGAAGATGACGAGGAAGAACTTGACACTGCTCCTCTGAGCAGATTGAAGAAAAGGTCAACTGCTGCCAGATCCACAATGTTTTTTTATGAGTCGTCTGATGAAGAGCAAGCAAGTGGATCACCTGATTTTGATGACTACCCTGGTCCTCACACTGCTGAGGAAGAAGAGGATCCAGCAGTTGCAGCAGAAGGATCTACTCCAGTGGTTCATCTTTCCACTTCAGAGGAGGCATCCCCAGCTGCCTCCCCAGTCGATACTCAGCCAATCAGGTCAGCTCATCCCTCACTTCCTTCCATTCCCACACAACCCCACACCATTAATTCACCACATCATTCCCCAATTCACCAATCCTCTACTCACAATACAGCCACCTCACAATCAGACCACCCTTCCACCTCACAACCAGCTGACCCTTCTCCTTCATCATTCCAAGCTGGTAATGAACCAGAGGATTTGGCTGCCTCTGATGAGCAATCAGCTATCCCACAACCTCTAAACCCAGGTCCCATATCCCAGGAACCCCCTTCCTCCCCTGCTGATCATGACCCTCATGAGTCATTCACAAACCTTCGCAAAAAAGGTACCATAGAAAGGGGCATGACAGTCACAGCCCTAGTCCATATTTCCTACTCCATCCCTAACCTACTAAACAACCCAGCCCACCTTGATCTATTGGCTGAAGAACTCGCCTGGGGAAGAGCTAGAAATGGCCCGGTTGTATTTTTCATGAATCTTGTGGAGAAAATGGGTGAAGCCACCTTTACAACTTGGGAAGATGCTCTGATGGACGCCTTGGATGTTAAGGCCCCGTTTGAGCTGACCTCGTCTGAAGGTCTGCTTAGAGTAGCAAGAGCATTGCTACTGAAGGATGGCATTGCATTGGACTATCCTGAGACAGTGGAGACAGAGTTTTTTGCTTCAGCTGATAATTTTGAGATTAATGAAGATGATCAGTCGATTCCTTATTTGCTGATCAAGATGCAGAAATATTTTGATGATCACATCAGAGAAGTCAAGGCCACACTTAAGGAGGCAAAGACTCTTGCCCCCTGTCTGGTAGAAAAGCATGTTCACCAGACCTTGTTGGATCACAGAAATTAGTTGCAACAGAACCTCGAAGATAGTTTGTATGCAACTCAGCAGGAATTCTTTGTTACTCGAAAAAGATTTGAGATAATTGCCCAAGGATTTCTGGATGAAGCCACTACTGCCTTTTCTGCTGAAGCTGCCAAGATTGAACTGCTCAATATCTCCCTGGAGAAGGATATTGAGGAGCGCAAGAATGGTCAAGAGGACCTTAAGTCTGCTGTTCAGAAGATTTCTTCTTCAATTCCCTCTTCATCTGCTTTTGATGATATAAAAAAGGTCGAAGAGAAGAACTCAGCTGATATTGCTGCTTTACAAGATGAGGTTGCTGCTTTAAAAGAACTGGTAGAGAATAGCAATGGAATCTTATCTGCCAGAGTCTAAAATGTTGAGGAATATGTCAAGGACCGGAATATTGCTTTTCAGCGAGT
Source organism: Prunella vulgaris (assembly GCA_026898435.1). Lineage (NCBI taxonomy): Eukaryota > Viridiplantae > Streptophyta > Magnoliopsida > Lamiales > Lamiaceae > Prunella > Prunella vulgaris. The sequence goes on from JAPKLY010003942.1 coordinate 1,730, forward strand.
ACGGGAGTTGAAAGATTTAAGATTGACTGAGGCCATGCGGAGAGAAGAGGAAGGAGAGGAGGCAAGGGAGAAGCAGAAGCGCATCTTGAATGCTGAACTTGATGCAAAACTTGCTAGGGAGTTGCAACTAGCAGAGAAGGAGACCCCCGAGGAAAGAAATAAGAGACATGAGTGTGAGATGAATGATCAACTCAACAGACGCTACCTCAGGAGGATGAAAAAGGAAGGAAAAATGGTACCTCAGAGCAAAAGGCAGAAGGGTGTAAAATTTGTACCAGATCCCAAAGAACCTCTGGTTGATGCTCCTATTGAAATGTTTTGCAAAGACATGACAGCTGAGCAAGTTGGTCTCTAGAGGATAATCAAGGCAAGAACGTTTATTCACTTCTATGTCCTCAAAGGAGAGGATGCTAGAGGATAAAGGATAAAGAATGCTGAATTCAGAGATTGGCTGAAGGAATTTTACCCAGATTTCTCAAAGTTCATCACTCAGACCATGGTCAAAGCTCATGCCCAACCAGACCTGCCAGAACTGGAATATTTTCCCATTCCTGCAGATAACAGTGGAAAGCCCAACTGGGAAGAAATTCAGAAGATCTGGATGGACATGGTGACTCGTTTCCTTTCAGCCCTTCCTGATAGGTCTGGCCACGCTCTGAAGGCAATAGAGAAGAGATTCCTTGATTGGATGCAAGTTCCAACTGCCAACAGAAGATCCCTGATGTAATAGTCCAGCTGAGTCAGCTGATGGTAGAAGACAGGGCACTTCCAGTATGACTGCCCTTAAGTGTGTACAAAGGTGAGAAAGGAAAGGCAAGCCAAGAGGGACAGGAGACTGAAAAGTAGAGCAATGGTAGTAGAGTATGAGCAAGCTGCAAGCTCATCTGAGGAGATGTTCACTGATAGCAGTGATGATGATCTTTGCGTCATGGCCAATGAGGAACTTGAGGTAAAATCCCTTCTTTGTCAAATGGTAGAACACTCACTTGAGCTTAGCTCAGAGTCAGCAGGGGACCTCAACCTTTAGTTCTCATTAGAACAATTGATGGTTGGTTTCTCGAGCCTGCAAGAAGAATACCTCACTCTTGAGGAAGAAAATAGGAAGCTAGCCACTGAGAATTCCAAACTAGCTGGGTCTGAGAATGAGGCAGACCTTGCTTCAGCATCCCAAACCATTGCCCTGACAAATGAAGTGGAAACACTCAAGAGTCAGATCAGTGTAAAGGATGATTTGATCAGGGGATTGACTGATGATCAGATCAGGCTAGCTGGTGAAAACAACGAGCTATGATTAGGGTCATAATTGCATGTTTTTACATCCATTTCTCTATGGTTTTGATGTTCTATGTTCATATTTGACCCTAAAATGCTATACTTTGTGCATTTAACCCTTTTTGGCTAGAAAGTTGTGTTTTGTAGTGGAAACGAGCAAAATCGGCAAGAGACGAGCAAGTTCGTAAAAGTCCAAAAATTGTGAGTTAATCCAATGGAAGCAAATGATATACCATGTCAACAATTTTGAAGAGAGGGTCGCAACAAAAAAAGAATCGAGTCAATCGGAGCTCTAGAACTCAAGATATGAAGAAAACGAGGAAATCGAGAATTGATCGGACGAGACGAAGTCGGGCTCGTGTGCAACCAAGCCTGGGCTTGTGCGACGACGAGCCCTGATTCGTGCGGAAATCCCTGGTCCGGGCGACGTTCAGTGAACGAATGCCATCTCACGAACTGATTCATGCGGCCACTAGTGTGGATTCGTGCGAAGGCTCGGTTGGGCCCATTTTCAAGGGCTGTTTCGTCTTTTCGCGAATTTAATTAAGGGCATTTTGGACTAAACATTGTGGGAACTATAAATACTCCAAGGATCAGATTCTCAAGGAATGAAGTCATAATCTAGTTCATAATCATAGTCATATTCTTAGATTAGAGAGAGAAAGAGGTAGTTACTAGTTGGGTTTATAAGAATTCTTCTTACGATTTCATCGATAACTTTTGATCTACCGCTTTGATCGTCGATCCGTTTATTCCTGCATCTTCGTCTCAGCTAGGGCTACATTTCTACTAATTGAATTTTATTTTCTATTATCGGATCATTTTCTAGCTTTTAGAGGTAATTTGTATCTTTCCAATTTTCATTGTAATTGGTAATACTTCTACTTTCCTTTACAATTCTTGTATGATGATGATTGTAGCTAGCTTTATTGTTCTTATGTTTACCAACTTAGCCACGGGCTAATCCCTTTATGTGTTGGTGTATGATTCCTATGGAGTAATGTGGTGATAACGTTGATCTTATGATTGCTATGAGATGTTGTATGATCAATTCTCTACATTGATGGTTTGTATGAATGCTTGGCATGTGTAGTTGACCATAAGGGCCATTAGGGTGTTAGTCTCATATGAGAGTAGAGCTATTTTCCTAAATCTTCTTGTTATTAGGCCAATGCATGCTAAGTGTTTGATTAAATTCCTAAGATAGTAAGAATTATCTTTACTGAATTGGAAGAACAATTAGAGGCTTTAATGTGTATTTAGGGAGACCTTTTGCATGTTAGAGTTGCTTGACAATTGATTGTACAATACCTCATTGCATGATTAAGTGATACATCACCATGTGAAACATAGGATAGTACACTAGCACATATCTCTCACAACTTGCTCACTTTGCAACCCAAGGTGATAGGTAGTTTACTCTTTTGACGCATTAGTAGACATTAGATACCTTTCCCCTTTATTGCTTTGTTTGCTTTCGAATTGGAACAACATTAATACCTTACAAATCCCCATCTCCCTGAGTTCGATAAATATTAAACTTGGTGAATCTTTCCACGACGATATAACGATCACGTACACTTGCGTGTGGACACCATTTGGGCAAACAAGTTTTTAGCACCGTTACCGGTGAGATGGCTTGTTTGTTTGGTTGTTTGTTGTTTCCTTTATTTTCGATTGGTTACTATTGTGAGAGTTTGATACTTGTTTCTTTGTAGGTATATGCACACAAGGAGTCAATGGGGAGATTTAGACCTTGAAATGAGCCTACAAAGAAGAAGGAGAGAAGCTAGATTGAATCAAGAGAACATGGAGAATAACATGAACGAAGCTCGAGATGAGATTAGAGAAGAAGAGCCATTGAGATAACAAGTGCATCATGGTGATGAGCATTTGGCTCAAAGAGAGGTTCCACAACCACAACCTATACCACATCCGTACCAACCTTATCCACCACCAAATCAACCTTACTACCCACCTCAATATCCCAACTACCCAGATTACCCAATAAACCAACCATATTACCCACCACCACCACATAACTATCCTTACTATCCATACCCACCACCACCTCAACACCAAAGTCCACAAATTGTTAACCCACATCGAAATAATGAACCACTAGTCCGTGACTATTTTGAGCCAAGAGTTAATGAACATTATGATGGTATTGAAAGGCCACCGATAGATGCTGAGAAGTTTGAGCTTAATACTAATCTTTTGAAGTTGTAAAAAGAGTCTCCTTTCGAAGGATCGAGTGATCGAAAAGATCCAAATGCTCATCTCAATAACTTCGTGGAGATATGTGACACGATCAAGTATAAAAGGATGTCGAATAACGAGAAGAAGCTCTGATTCTTCACCTTCACCTTGAAGGGTAGAGCTAAGATTTGGATCCAATCAATGAACCCGAAAGCAGCCACATGGGAGGAGTTGAGCTCACAATTTCTCAAGAAATTTTACCTCCATCAAAAATGCTAAAGGCGAGGGAAGAGATAAAGAATTTCCGACAAAAGGTGAGAGAAACCATATCTGTTACTTGGGAGAGGTACCAAGCCTTGCTATTGGCTTGCCCTCAATATGGTTTGAGGGAGGAAGACATTCTTTTGACATTTACCATTGGATTGCATGAAGGAGACAAGAATTACTTGAATTCTTGCGTCGGAGGCTTGGTTCGGACAAGGACCGTTCGTCAAGTGAATGAGATAATCGAAAACATAGCTGCAAATGATGCTTTTCAAAGAGAGTCCAATAGTGGAACGGGTGATCGAGTTTCACTTCTTGAGGAAAACATGAAAAATGTGTTGAACTTGGTCTATGGAGGCCAAAACCAAAACCAAGCTCCAACTCCTATGCAAGTAAGTGTTGTCGAAAGCATTCCTTCTCCTACTACCTCTACTCAAGAAGAAGTGAATTATATGGGTCGTCCTCAATACAATAACTCTTTCAAAAATAATCAAAGGTGTTGGTCCCGAAATGAGTATAATCAGTGTATGGGGGGGAATACACTGATGTCAAATTTTTCTGAAAGACTCAGAAAAATGCTCTTACACTCTCAGTCAGGATTTCCTGAATTACTCAGTATGCTGAAGGTCCACAGGGACAGCAGGGACAATTCAGTAACGAGTCAGATAAACTGAGTGTGAGTAAAGTACCTGGAAGCTCAGTAGAGATAACAAACCTACTGACTGCTAGGAAGCGGGTCAGTTGGACTACTATCTCAGTGAGCTAGAGTACGTGCGGAAAGTGAGCCCTTAGGTTCTACTCGTTTTAGTTTCTGAAAACATTTTCTCTGAACTTGCTTAGTAGACTGGTGGTTAAGGCTGAGTGCACAGTATTAATATTCATGATGATTGATTTAGTCCTGAAGATAAAAACAATGCAGAATGTTCAGTTTATTATGATGACAGTTATGATCCTGAACAGAATAGTAAATCAGCACACAGGGGACTTTTTAACGTGGTTCGGAGATAACCAACTCCTACGTCCACGACCTGATTTAACAGGAGGCTATCCTCAAAACCCTGAGGATAGGTACTTGGTTTTTACGTGCCAAGGGACATGAATAGCCAACTTCCTCTCTTAGGAACTGACCCCTGGGCGTTTTACAAGTCCCAGTCCTTCTAACCAACCAATCTCACACCCTGAGTGGTTTGGTATTCTGGTTTCCAACTAAGACAACTCTAGCAATACAAAACAATGCTAAATATTAGAGTTATCGATCTAAGCAAATACAGAGTGAATCCTACTACAACACTAGGGAAATTTAATTGCAGAGTGTTGTTTATAGTATGCTTTGAGAGCTTGGATTCTTGAGCGTTTTCTCTTGGAAATTTCCTGTTAGCCTTGAATGGGTGCAAGGCTCTCCATATTTATAGGCAAGATTTAAAATAGATCCGTTGGAGGAGATCAAATCAAATCTTTCTTATTTTAGGGCGGTTGCAGGCTAGAAATACTGTTTGACCTAATCGCCATGCTTATTCTGGCAAGCTTATCCCATCGCCTGCAACTCTGAGACGCATTAAATGCCGCATTAAATGCTGCGCAGACTCTGTACATACGTGTCGAAAGATCATTGGCTCTCCGTTCTAACGGCTAGTTGACTTTCAGACATTTGTCCTTCCTCGTACATTCAATACTCAGAGTCTCTTGTTAATAACTCAGTCTGAATGTTTGTCTTATTGGAGTCTTACTGACATCCTCTTTGTCTCTTGTCCCATAGCATAAATAACCTTTTGCTTTGGACTTACATGGTTCAGGTGATCTGAACTAATGCCCGAGTCAGGTCTTATGTGTATTCAGCACAACCTGATAGATTATTCAGCCCAGTATGTATAACCTTTTTACTTTGGACTTACATATTTCAGATAAACGGAACCAAGGCCTAAGTCAGGTCTTAAGTGCATTCAGCACAGCCTGATAGATTACACTTACTCTTCACTGACTAAGATCTGTCCTGAGTATACTTAGTGTACTCAGTAGAAACATCAACCGATGGTACTTCAGGATTGACTTCAGGACGGATTAACAGGCTTTGATCTTCAGCTTCAGACCAGGAAATCTTCAGCAAGACTGACTGACTCCTTCCGGATGGATTATACTTCAGACTTCAGTAAATTGGGTCGACTCCAATATTCTTCAGTCTTCAGCAAGTTCCTCCTGTACTGAATTCCTAACCTAACTATCCTGAACTATTTGATCCTGAACAACTATACTTAGGCAGATTCATCAGGGGTTTTGGGATCTAATCAAAATACTCAGATTGTCCCAACAAAAGGCCATCATATATTGCTCCACCTTTTAGACAACAAGGGGGTATGTATCAAAATCAAAGCAACCCTCCATACAACCTTAATAGGAGGCATGAGAACTTTTCATATTCTAATCCTAAGGGGGCAATCCAATTGCCACCCGGGATTGATTCGGGGTCAAAGCCGCCTAATAATGAGGGTAAGGGGAGCATTGAAGACACCTTGGCATTGATTTTGAAGAATATGGACAATTTGGGAGTGGAATTTAGAAAGATGAATAGTGAAACGAACAAAAGGGTTGATGACTTGTACACTTCACAAGCAAATCAAATTAAGAGCTTGGAATATCAACTTGGGGAAATTGCTTCTTCCTTAAGTCCACAAGTCAACAAAGGTAAATTCCCTTCTACAACCGAAATTAATCCTCGTGAGCATTGTAATTCAATTATCTGTGTGGAGGTTGTAAAGAAGGTGGTAGGGAATGATCCTTTGAAATTGTTTCATGATGAGATAGTGGAGGAAGAATTTTGTTGTGAGAATGTGAAATTGGTGAAGGGGAGTGAGAAAGTCTTGGGGGTAGAAGAGAGGGTGATGGAAAAAGAGAAGAAAGAGAAAGGGAAAGTGAAAATAAGGGGTGAGGAAAGATTGGAGGAAGAAGGGTTGGTGGTAGAGAAAGAAAAGGTGGAAGTTTCAAAAGGAGTAAAAAACAAGCTTGATGAGAGGCTCAATAAATTTCTTGATTTGTTCACAAAGATGTATGCTAATATGCCTTTGAAAGAGGCTATTGAGCAAATGCCGACGTATACAAGATTTTTGAAGGATCTTATGTCAAAGAAGAGGAAAAAGGAGCCCGAAATTGTCAAACTCACTCAAGAGAGTAGCAAGCTTATCATGAAGCATCTTCCTAAAAAACTCAAAAATCCGGGTAGCTTTGTTTTGGATTGTCATATTGAATGGAGCAAGAGTATCAAGGCTTTATGTGATCTTGGGGCTAGTGTGAATGTTATGCCTTTATCCATAGACCATAGCTCAAAGGCTTGGCTTGAAAGATATGAGGCCCATGTCTAGTGATCTTTATATGGCGGACAATTCAAATGTGCAACCTAGAGGGATTTTGGAAGATGTGGTGATTCAAATTGGTAAGTTCTTATACCCGGTTGATTTTGTTATCTTAGATGTAGAGGAAGACAAGCTTACTCTTATAATTCTTGGGAGACCTTTCCTTGCGACTTCGGATGCATTGATCAATATTCAAAAAGGTAAGGTTACCTTGAGGATGAATGATGAGAGAAACACTTTCTCTATCTATGATTCTTCAATGAGTTCCCCCAAGAAGTGAGGGTGAAAATGCTAGCAAGGTTATGAGAACTTGTGATCTTGAGAGTGAAGTGAATGAGGAAAGTCCTTTTGAAAAGAGAAAGAAGGTGAATGAAGATAAGGGGGTGAAACAAGTGGTGAAGAAAGTGGTGAAGAATGGATGTTTTTGGAGGAGGAAATTGAGTGATGTAAGTAACTCAACCCTCATTGATTTTGATGTCACTTGAGCTTTATTGCGTCCGGCTAGGGGACGTTAAATCTAAGCGCTAGGTGGGAGGAAACCCACCCTAATATCCTTTTACGTATCCTTGATTTTATTTTGATTGTTGTGTTAGTTTTGCTTTTTGATTTTAGGGATAGAATCTTGAAGGCCATTTTAACCTATTGATTTTGTGAATTGATTGCTCTATGTGGATTTTGTGCTATTTTGTACAAGAATAGATTTGAGGACCATATTTTGCTTATGGTTTTGCTAAATTCTTGGTTTAAGAGTTGATATGTACTGTGAATGGTTTATTGAGCTTAAATTTCTTGATTAATCACTCTTTCCAAACTTTATTAGGATTCTTGATCCGAAAAAGTTTGGGGGGTGTGATTCATGATTAATTGTTAATTTTCATGATTAATTTGATGTTGTTCAATGACCATTAATGTTTTATGAGGAGTTTTAAGTTTTGTTGTGTAGGAAAATGGAAGAAAATTGCTTGAAAAATGTGTAAAAGGATGAAAATTCGAAGTGGTTCAAGAAGGCTCAGACTAGTGCATCCACAAGGTTCGATTCGTGCAAGACCTCTCTAGTTCACGCGACGAAGACCGAACGAGTGGCTCGCACGAACCGGTTCATTCGGCCGTTAGCTTCGGTTCGTGCGGGTCTGTCTTGGATTCCAGATTTGACCAATTTTGGACCAACTTTGACCACACTTCCCTAGGTTTTTCCACTCACTCTTTACACTTATATTCCACTCATTTCACACATAAACACACACTTCTCACTTCACTCTTGCACTCCATTCTCTCTCAAAACTAAGAAGAAGAAGGTAGAAGAAAATTTTCATATCTCAATCTCTACAATTCTTTTCTCGAATTCATTCCATAGGTATGTTCTTCTAACTCTCCTCTCTCTATTTTTTGCAATTTTATTGAAATTCCATGGTAGCATTGTCTAGAATTAGAAATTCAAATTATAGGGTTCTTGAGCATAAATTGAGGATTTTTTATTCTAGCTTATTTTTGTGCAATTGATGATGGAATAATGCTTTATTGTTGATGGGTAATCCATTGGGAACCCAATTGCATGCTAATTTTGTGAATTTTGGACTTAATTGAGGATTGAAATTTTGGGGGTAGGCATAGTGACGAATTTTAAGAAATTTTATGCTAAATTTTGATTGTCATGATAATGTTGTGCTAATTGTTAATGGGTATGAGTATATTAACGCTAGGATGAGTTAAGAATGTTAATTCACCTATGATTTTTTCTTACTTTAGGTTTCATTGATAAATGACAATGGCATGACTATGAGTTGCATGATTCCCTTGATTCTAGAATAAGACCCACTATGTTCAATCTATTATCCTTCGTAAATAATGTTTATTAGAAGTGTGTTATTGTTCTTCTCTTGCTCATGTATAGTACTTCTCTTGGAAATGTTGAATGGTTGAACTCTATGTTTATTGTTGGTCCCGAAACGAGTATAATCAGTGTATGGGGGGGGGAATACAATGATGTCAGATTTTTCTGAAAGACTCAGAAAAATGCTCTAACACTCTCAGTCAGGAACTCCTGAAGTACTCAGTATGCTGAAGGTCCACAGGGGCAGCAGGGACAATTCAGTAACAAGTCAGATAAGCTGAGTGTGAGTAAAGTGCTTGGAAGCTCAGTAGAGATAACAAACCTACTGACCGCTTGGAAGCTAGTCAGTTGGACCACTATCTCAGTGAGCCAGAGTAAGTGCGGAAAGTGAGCCCTTAGATTCTACTCGATTTAGTTTCTGAAAACATTTTCTCTGAGTTTGCTTAGTAAACTGGTGGTTAAGGCTGAGTGCACAGTATTAAGAGTCAGGATGATTGATTCAGTCCTGAATAGAAAAACGATGCAGAATGTTCAGTTTATTATGATGACAGTTATGATCCTGAACAGAACAGTAAATCAGCACACAGGGGACTGTTTAACGTGGTTCGGAGATAACCAACTCCTACGTCCATGACCTGATTTAACAGGAAGCTATCCTCAAAACCCTGAGGATAGGTACTTGGGTTTTACGTGCCAAGGGACACGAGTAGCCAACTTCCTCTCTTAGGAACTGACCCCTGGGCGTTTTACAAGTCCCAGTCCTTCTAACCAACCAATCTCACACCTTGAGTGGTTTGGTATTCTGGTTTCCAACTAAGATAGCTCTAGCAATAGAAAACAATGCTAAATAATAGAGCTATCGATCTAAGCAAATACAGAGTGAATCCTACTACAACACTAGGGAAATTTAATTGCAGAGTGTTGTTTATAGTATGCTTTGAACGCTTGGATTCTTGAGAGTTTTCTCTTGGAAATTTCCCGTTAACCTTGAATGGGTGCAAGGCTCTCCATATTTATAGGTAAGATTCAAAATAGATCCGTTGGAGGAGATCAAATCAAATCTTTCCTATTTTAGGTAGATTGCAGGCTAGAAATACTATTTGACCTACCCGCCATGCTTATTCTGGCAAGTTGTCACATCACCTGTAACTTTTGAGACGCATTAAATGCCGCATTAAATGCTGCGCAAACTCCGTGCATGCGTGTCGAAAGATCATTGGCTCTCCGCTATAACTGCTAGTTGACCTTCAGACATTTGTCTTTCCTCGTACATTCAATACTCTGAGTCTCTTGTTAATAACTCATTCTGAACGTATGTTTTTAATGGAGTCTACTGACATTCTCTTTGTCTCTTATCCCATAGCATAAATAACCTTTTGCTTTGGACTTACATGATTCAGGTGAAATGAACCACGGCCTGAGTCAGGTCCTATGTGCATTCAGCACAGCCTGATGGGTTATTCAGCCCAGTATGTGTAACCTTTTTGCTTTGGACTTACATGATTCAGGTAAACTGAACCACGGCCTAAGTCAGGTCTTAAGTGCATTCAGCACAGCCTGATAGGTGACACTTACTCTTCACTGACTAACTTCTGTCCTGAGTATGCTTAGTGTACTCAGTAGAAACATCAGCCAATGGTACTTCAGGATGAATCAGCAGGCTTCGATCTTCAGCTTCAGAACAGACAATCTTCAGCAAGACTGATTGACTCCTTCAGGATGGTTTACACTTCAGACTTCAGTAAATTGGGTCGACTCCAATATTCTTCAGTCTTCAGCATGGTCCTCCTGTACTGAATTTCTAACTTAACTATCCTGAATTATTTTATCCTGAACAACTATACTTAGGCAAATTCATCAGGGGTTTTGGGATCTAATCAAAATACTCAGATTGTCCCAACAATTTCCCCCTTTTTGATGATGCCAAAACCCTTAAGCAAATTCCTATTCATCTATGCAATCAACTGACTTAGTCAGTAAGAATAACTCAGTACCACCTGACAAACTAGGTACTTAGTCTATAAGATGAAAACGAGGAATGGGTTAGTACAGTTCTTGATAAGGATTCAGAAAAGTAAATTCAGGAGTCAACAAGAAGTTGTACTCAGGAAAAATAAATAACTTCATTGATTGATAAGAAAATACAAGTGTCCTGAAGCTATTACAAAATTCCTGAACAACTAGCTCCTGATCTAGTCTTCATCCTTATTCCAAGCAGTCAGTGGAATCTCGTACATCTCCAGTACCCGGTTCAGGACCTGCTTCATCCTGTTCCGATCAGCAACGGCCCCGACAACTCATCCTACTCTGACGACTTCTTCAGAAATTGCTTTCCGGTCCAGTTGCTTTGAGTTCCTAAAGAGTGGAGGAGGGTACTTGATGAATTCCGGAGGAGCGATCTCTACACCTTCAGTGTCAGCATGTCTGATGATTTCAGCCCAGAGATCAGGATGCTCCTGTGCCATCCAGTGATGGAGTATGACATCTTTTTCTTCAGTCAGATCGTCCCATAACCCCACCACGTAGAATAGGTTGGCCCAACTATTCCGGATCGGAATCCATACCTCCAACATCTCTATCGGAATAAAGTCTTCCACAAACTTTAGTGGAGGATGACTTTGATCTGAACTGACCACAATCTTCTTCTGAGTCTTCATCCGAGATCCAGAAGATACAGGTTTCTTCTTCTGAACCTGCGAAGTCAGATACTCATTGGACTCCTTTAGGCGCTGGATCTGACTGAGGAGCGAAATCTCCTTCATCTTTGCTATCTTTTCAGCTTCAGTCATCTCCATTTTCTTCTGAGTGGTCATCTCAGTTTGCATATGTTCCTCCATCTCCTTGTACAAAGGCTCCAGAGCGGGGTCCTCAGACGACCTCAATCTTTTCGGCTCTGAACCTTCAGCAGCTTCGATGGCAGCAACGGACCTTGTCCTCTTTCTTTCTGCCGCTATCAGTTCAGGGGGGAAGTTTTTCTTCTTTGCTTTACCAATAATGGCAATCTGCTTTTTCCCTTCTTCCCCCTTTTTGGCATCATCGTCATTTATCCGTTTGACAACTTCATCCACTGACTCCGCCAATAGTGTAAACTGACCATCCATCTCAGTCTGCTTTCCCTGCAATTGCCCAATTTGCCTGGCCATCCCTCTCAGGCCAACACTTAGCTTGTCGACGGCTGAATTGTGCTCAGCTTTTAGTCGTCCTTCAAAGCTCATCATCCGATTGTTCAGGGCAGTGGCAATTGCATCCTTCTCCTGTGCAGACATCTCACTCAGCACTTCCTCCTTCAGTTCAGCTTTTAGCTTGACCAACTTCTCATCAACCAGTTGATTAACTTTTTCAGACAGTTGTTGATCCAGAAAATTGGCAAGCTTAGTCTCCTGCTGAGTCTGCACATTAGAAACCATCTGATTGCAGTTCTGAATGGCATCCTTGGTTTGCTCAGAAATAACAGTGAGGTCTACATTGATTCTAGTCCGAGCTTCCCCAAGGAGATCTATTGCAGCATGCATATTAGTGGCCATATCATTCAGGTCACGGTCCAGTCTGTCCAACTTCTTGTTCAGCAATTCAGAATTTGAACTAACCCTACTAGTTTTTCGCTCAACGAGGATGACCCTCTTGTGCAGATTGCCAAGAGCTCGTGAGGAATTCTGAAGATATATTACTTCGGGTGTAGTCCATTTATCTCTGACTCGGACCATACCTGGTGGACCCTCTCCTGAAGCCTCCGCAATCCCGGGTCCCAGGATTGCTTCATCGGCCGGTGCACTGACTCCCTCAGTGCCACCTTGCTAATCATCATCAGCAACCACTACCACCTCCTGCTCAGCTTCCTTCACCTCTCCCTTCTCTTCTTCAGCTTTCTGAGGTTCAGGCACAGGATAGGTTCGGGGGACTGTTTTGATAAAATCCACCATCTTAATCAATTGATGTAGAGAGTTCACATTAAAATGATCAAAGAGGGCGGCTTCTAATTCTGCAATGCAGTCCCATCCTCTGGACTCTCCTAGCTGACTGAGCTCAGACCATGTAGCGTTTCTGATCATGGCAAAAGTGCGGAGTTGCACAACTGCCTCCTTCTGAGCTTCAGTGAGATCAGGAAATCTCCTTTCCACCATTTCAGCTGCCGCTCCCCTTGCTACTATCTCAAAATCTGGAAGAATATTCACATCGGGCGCAGGGAACGACCTTGGTGTTTCAACCTGAACTGGTTCAGCAGCCTCCTGCTCAACTCCTCCTTCCTGAGCAGGCTCCACCTGATCCAAACTCTGATAAGTTTCAGCGATGTTAAGGATCAGTTGATCAGGATCAGGGGATGCAACATCCGGAACAGATGTAATGGGAGCAATTTCAAGAATGGCCTGCGCCTGAGCTGGTTCCCTCTCCGGAGGTGCATGCTGAACAGCTTCTTCAGCAGCTCTCTCTTCCACAAGCTTTTTCTCTCTCGCTCTTCCACGAGCTTTTTCTCTCGCTCAGCTGACCCTGAATAGAGAAATTTCAGCTTTTGTTTCTTGGGTCCTGAGGGCTTAGATTTCTCCTCCACTGGCTTTGCTGTATCAGACTCAAAAGACTTGCCTTCCTGAGCCTTGACTCTTTCAGTCATGCTCGCCTGGGCCTTCTTCTTCTGAGTCCGAGGCCTTCTCCTCGTGCCAGCATCATCGGAGTAAGCTCTGAATAGATTGATTTTCACTGGAATCTCGAGTGATTGGGCCTGATCCACATCACCGAGATCCAGGGTCTCCAAGAGCGTAGAGATCTTGGTGCCAAAGTGCATCTTGGCCTCAAATGTCGCCTGACCCTCTGGCGAGTACTTAATTTTGCTGGTCTCAGCCACCAGCATTTGGAGGAAGTAATCCTCCCAGTTAAAGTTGTGCATAGAGGCGTCCGAGATTGCCATCATCGTATAAAGCTTTGGTTTGGGGATCTGCTCCAATCCTCCGGCAATCCCCATCACTCCCTGACTTGTCAGGTTGAAGAAGTGGCGGTTTTCAGTCCTCAGGACTGATTTATTCAGGCCCGACTTCAGGACGACATCCCCATCACATAAGGACTGGAGAAAGTCCTTCTCATTCCCATACCCATAATCCACTAGGCTTCATCCTGAACTGGGAAGATTAAAAACCTCCTTAATCTTCCTCTGGATGTTGAGAGTGCCCCATCTCCTGGTCATCTCCTCCTCTCCATCCTTCCCCATTGTACAGGTGGTCAGGGGTATGCAAGTTTCCCACTGCTGGGACTCCTTGTTCTGCGCCATCTTTAGGTAGAATGCAACAACAAGTCTCGGGTGGAGCCTCTGTGGTCTTGCTGTAATGAATTGCAGAAGACCTGCATTATTGAATAGTTCTTGTACAGGCAAAATATCGGGGTGGTTGGAGGAAAAGTCCCCATATGGTTCATAATGAATCTCATTCCTTAGATGGAAAAGATTTCCAAAGAAGGAATCTGCAGATGGAGAAGTCATTGAAGTAATATGAAGAAATGAAAAAGGTCGGTTTGCAGAGAGGAATATGTAAGGAAAATATTTAGGTGCATAAAGATTTTAACAACACAATCTTCCCCTATTTATACAAAAATTCGGTTTTAATCGGGTGGCTTAGAAAATAATGACCTATGAGATTCAATGGTCAAGATTGAGCAGTGAAAAGCATTTGACTCTTCGGTTTTTCAAAAGTAATTGGTCAAGCTTTATCGAAAACTGTTCCCGCCCACAGTGCATTAAATGCACATTAGAGCATGTCCGTATTTAATTCAAATAAATTGTATTAAATAATAACCGAATATTAAAACGAATGGCTGGGATCATTTGACAAATTAAATTGATTTGACAATACAGCAAACAGTATAAGGAAAATGCACGCAAGATCAGATGACTAGATAAAAA
>JAPKLY010003943.1:0-16511 GCA_026898435.1 Prunella vulgaris
ACAATACAGCAAACAGTATAAGGAAAATGCACGCAAGATCAGATGACTAGATAAAAATCAGAAAACATACCAGTCAGTCAGATTTGTATTCTGACTGATACCACTTATTGCACTATCAGGGTGACAAGCCCTGAATTTTGTGTCCTGAATCTTAGTCAGTCTATACTGATCATCCATTTTATACTGAATGTTCCCCCTACAACCATTCACATTCTCTCTGGGATTCCTTCATCCTGAGTCCATATGAGTTATTCCCCCTGACCTTGTGCATTCTTATTAGAGATTCAGATTGAATCACCTAAGCCTTGGTCAAGGAGTCCTAACTCTACTGATAACTCAACAAACCTGGTTTCAGGCAAAGCCTTAGTCAGGATGTCAGCTCTCTGTTTTTCAGTAGGGACTCTCTCCATCCTGATGTCCTTCTTCTCAACATGATCTCTGATAAAGTGATGCCTGATATCTACATGCTTACACCTTATGTGTAAGACTGGGTTTTGGGATATGGCAATGGCACTGTTATTGTCACAATAAATTGGAACTTCAGTGGCCTCTATTTGGTAGTCTCTCAGTTGTTGTTTCAGCCAAAGAATCTGAGAACAACAACTGTCTGCCGCCATATACTCAGCCTCAGTAGTAGACGTTGCAACACTGGTTTGCTTTTTAGAAAACCAAGAGATCAGTTTACTCCCTAGAAACTGACATGTGCCTGTAGTTGATTTCCTATCAAGTCTACAGCCTCCATAATCAGCATCTGAATAGCCAGTCAGTTCTAGGTTGTCATCAGAGGGATACCAAAGTCCTAGATTGACTGTACCTCTCAGGTATTTCAGTATCTTTTTGGCACTCTCTAGATGACTCTTCTTTGGATCAGACTGATACCTTGCACAAACTCCAACTGCATAAGTGATGTCAGGTCGACTAGCAGTCAGATATAATAAAGATCCTATCAGTGCCCTACATTCAGTCTGATTTACTGAGACTCCTTCTTTGTCAGGATCCAGCTTCTCATTTGTGTTCATGGGAATGCGTGAGACTTTGCTGGACTGAACTCCAAATTTCTGAATCAAGTCCCTCGCATACTTGGACTGATTAATGAAAATTCTGGAGTCAGTTTGCCTGACTTGGAGACCCAGAAAGAAATTCATTTCTCCCATCATTGACATCTCAAATTTCACTGTCATCAGCTTGGAGAATTTCTCACAAAGCTTCAAATTAGGAGATCCAAATATTATGTCATCCACATAAATCTGAACCAAGAGAATGTCTTCCCCTTCAGTGATCCGGAAGAGGGTCCTGTCCACTGTTCCTTTCACGAACCCGTGGTCTATCAGGAATTGGGATAATGTATCATACCAAGCTCTCGGAGCTTGCTTCAGGCCATAAAGAGCTTTCTTCAGGTGGTATACCTTATTACCAACTTCGAATCCAGGAGGTTGCTCAACATACACCTCTTCATTCAGTACACCATTCAGAAAAGCACTCTTTACGTCCATATGATACACTTTGAATTTCCTGAATGTTGCATAAGCCAGAAACAACCTGATTGCTTCCAATCTTGCGACTGGAGCAAAGGTCTCATCATAGTCGATACCCTCGGCCTGAGAGTAACCCTTTGCTACTAGTCTGGCCTTATTTCTGACAACAACATTCCTCTCATCCCTCTTGTTCTTAAAAACCCACTTGGTGCCAATAACATGTTGACGCCTAGGTCTCTCAACTAACTCCCAAACATGATTCCGCTCAAACTGATTGAGCTCATCCTACATGGCTAGGATCCAGTTGGGATCAGCTAGAGCTTCTTCTATGGTTGTAGGTTCCTGATCACTCAGGAAGCAACAAAACATAGCGCTTTCACCAAAGGACAACCTCGTCCTGACCCCCTCATTGATATCCCCAATGATATCAGCCAATGAGTGATCATCTAGCCATCGCATCCTGCTGACTGGAGCACTGGGAGCTACTGACGTTCCATTGCCTGATCCTGAACCATTAGTCTCGACGATAATAGGCAAAGAAGCGGAACGAGCAAGAACAGGGGATACTGAGTCATTTCCTGAGGGTTGACCAATATCAAAGAAATTGTTTCCCCCTACAGTGTTGGACTCAGTAACTATCTCAGGTGCAGAAGCATCATCACCGACAGTACGTACCTCAGGTTGAGTCTGTCCTTCCGTCTGAGACTCAACTTTTTCCGAGGCAGGGGCTTGCTGAGGGTTGGCCTGAAGTCCATCCTGATCTTCATCATCATCATCCCATCCCTTGGGAGCACTGACAAGTTTGATCTTGAATTCAGGATTCTTCAGACTCAGCCTTGTTACCCTTTTGGTAATTCCCTCAGTGTCAGGACTTGGAACCTGTTTCCTATGCACTGATGCAGTCTCATCAAACACAACATGAGGTGTTTCCTCCACACAAAGGGTCCGACAGTTATACACCCTGAAAGCTTTACTGACTGAGGAGTATCCTAAGAAAACTCCCTCATCAGATTTGCTATCAAAGGCTTTCAGCTGGTCTTTCCCATTGTTCAGGATGAAACACTTACACCCAATAATATGGAAATAAGAGATGCGAGGCTTCCTCTTGTTCCAAGTTTCATAGGGTGTCTGAGCATGTTGTTTGTTCAGCATAGATCGGTTCTGAGTGTAGCAAGCAGTGTTGATTGCTTCAGCCCAGTACTTCTTGGGCAGTCCTGATTCAGCCAACATGGTCCTGGCAGCTTCCTTCAGGGTTCGATTCCTTCTTTCAGCTACCCCATTCTGCTGAGGGGTCCTGGCTGCAGAAGTCTCATGAGCTATATCATGGTTAGTACAAAAGTCAGTTATAATAGAGTTTATAAACTCGGTTCCCCGATCTGATCGAATCCTGACTATGCTCTGACCCTGTTCAGTACTCAATTGCTTGAGTAACTCTGGAAGCTTGACCTGAGTCTCCTTTTTGTTCAGCAAGAAAATAACCCATGTGTACCTGGAAAAATCATTAACAACAACAAGGGTGTATTTCCTACCATTTATGCTGACAGGAGTTACTGGACCAAAAAGATCCATGTGCAGGAGCTGAAGCACTCTGTCAGTAGAGAAGGCTTCCTTCACCTTGAATGAGGCTTTGGTTTGCTTGCCTTCCTGACATGCTCCGCACACGTGGTCTTTGCTAAAAACTTCATTAGGCAGACTATCTACAAGAGAGAGTCTAGAGATTTTGTTAATAATCTTGAAGTTTAAGTGGCTCAGACGTTTATGCCAAAGCCAACTGAGCTCAGAAGAGCTCTTAGCGACCAGACAGGTTTCAGGAGGGCTGCTCTTGAAGTCAGCAAACTATACATTGCCCCTCCTGACACCTGTAATCAGAACCTATAGTGTAGATTTGTCCTTCACAAGACACATGTTAGATGTAAATTCTACACTGTATCCTCGGTCACAGAACTGACTAACCGAGAGTAAGATATGTCTCAGTCCCTCAACGTATGATACATTCATTACACGGACAGAGTTAATAACAAGGGTTCCGAATCCTCTGGTGAAACCCTTAGAGTTATCACCAAAGGTTACCTGCGGGCCTTCTTGAGCTACATAATCCTGAAGGAGATCACGAAATCCGGTCATGTGCCTGGAACATCCTGAGTCCAAGTACCAGTCCTTCATCAGATCCTCATTCCTCTTCTTGTAGCCCGCAGTGACCTGAAAAGAATCAGGCCTCAGGTACCCATCTCGTATTGGGTCCTACTGAGTCAGCCATATCCTTCGGGATCCAGATTTGTTTAACAATTCTGATAGCATCAGAAGAGTAAACCTGTTTCCCTGAAATATCAACATACACAGTTCTCTTCTTCCTTTGTGCCTGGGAAGTTGAGGGTGTATGGGTGTCAGCCTGAGATACAGGAGCCCTATATTGATTTCTGGGGGTGGGCCTCTTGTTCCTCCTTGGCCTGGGTGCATTGGGCTGAGTTTGATCCCTGGAAGGAGCAGCTCGGGCCTGACCTTTTGGCACTTGAGGTCTAGCCTGAGTGTTTCTGGAGTCAGGTCTCCTTTGCCTTTCAGAGGCCACCTGGTTTGTCCTTCTCCTTTGAGGATTAGAACGCTCCTGATGGGCTCTGTGCCCTGTCTGAGAGATCTGGACCTCAGTAATCCTTGGCCTTGCCTGAGGCCTCCTCTGTCCTGAGTTTCTTCTGCTCTGAACATTTCTAGGCTGGGCCTGAGAAGTGCTGGGAGCAGAATTTTTCCCAGATTGAGGATTCCTAGGCTGAGCCTTGGATTTCCCTTGATCTGTCTTCCCTGACTCAGGATGAGGAGCCTTGACCTTTCCCTTAGGTTTTGGCCTAGAATCCTCAGTCCTTTGCCTGACAGGTTCAGCAGGCATTTTCTCCTTCCCTTTGCCTTTATTCTGATGAGCAACACTTGAGCTCTTGTCATCAGTTAGGACAGGGACAAACTTCTTCTGAGAGTTACTCCCTGAGGCACCTCTCTTTTTCTTGCCCTTTGGGTCTTTTGAGGCATCATAGCCTAACCCAGCTTTAGCACCATTAGTCAGCTGAGAGAAACTTGTCAACTCATCAACCACTTGGGTAGATGTGTATAACTTCTTCAGCTTAACTTCAAGATGCCCATTTGTTTCTTTCAGGGCCTCAATTTCAGAGGTGTATTGAAGCACCAACTCTTCATGAGCTTTCTCCTTTGAGATCAGCTCAAGATCCCAAGCAGTTTGCTCAGCACAAATGCGAGCTTGCCACTCAGTTTCGAACATAACTCTCAAAGCAATTCGCTCAATCATCAGTTGTTCCTGAGCAAGGAACAGATCCGTGTCACGAGTCTCAATCAGCGAGCTGATTACACCCTTCAGTCTTTCTACCTCCAGTGGAGCTTCATCATGCTTGTTCCGAGCATGAAGTAGCTCTTCCTGAAGATGTACTAATCTGAGGGCTTCTTTAGTATCTCTTACTCTGAGAGACTCAGTTAACCGATCGTTCTCCTCACTCAGATGTGCATTCACATCCACTGTGTGAGTATGAGTCTCCTGCAGCCTTGAGAAGTCAACCATCAATTAATCTAGGGCGAGCTGAAGGTCTAGTTCTCCTGTTGAATCTGAGCTAAACTCAGGTGCGTGGTCAGGAGAAGAGGCAGAAGAACATACCTCGTCATCTGCCATCATGCAAAGGTCATCATACTCTTCATCGGAGAAGAGTTCAGGGGACCGGCGTCCTGGGCCATCTGAATCTGAGGAATCCTCAGCAAGCAACGCTCTCCGGTCTGATGCCCTGAGCTCTCTCTTGGCTCTCCGATCTTCTCGCTCACGAGCACTGAGCTCCGGACAATCATACTGATAGTGTCCGGTCTTTTTACAGTGGTAGCACTGATCTACATCAGAAGCAAACTTCTTGTCAGTGTACCTTTTATCAGATGATTCCCTCCTGCTCCCTGATGATCGTTCAGGTTTGGAGCTGGATCTTCTGGGCACATCATCTCTCCTCTTCTCATCTCTTCGTCTCTCAGGCTCGTTGCGATCCCTCCTGGAATCTGAACCCCTCCTTTTTTCTCTTCGGGGGCTGGATCTCCTGGGGCTGGAGTACCTGCGATCACGGGTATCAGTATAAAATTTCTTATACCTGCCGAAACGAGAGTTCAGTTTCTCGAATCGCCGTGCCATCAGGCTGTACTCCAAGGCTAGCTCATCTTTGTTCATGTCCTTCAGAGACTTGGAGCCAGATCCAGCCTCAGGCTCAGGAGTAGCTTTAAGAGCCACGCTCTTTTCCTTTTCAGGAGTCTTCTCCTCACTAATTTCCTCACTGACAGCACCCTTCTTCCTCTTATCGAGGTCGAATTCTAGAGCCTTCAACTCTGAGAATAGGTGAGAGTAAGGAATGTTTGTAAGATCCTGAGTATTCTTTAACAAGATTACTCCTGTGTCCCATCTTTCAGGGAGAGAATTTAGGATTTTAGAAGACACCTCCCTCTTGGGAAACTCCTTCCCAAGGGTTGCTAGCTCGTTCATCATCTTAATGAACAGAGCTTCCATCTGATCGATGGATTCTCCCTCTAGCATCCGGAAGGCTTCGAACTTCCTAATTGCAAGATCTCACTTGTTCTCCTTGATCTTTTCTGATCCCTCACTCATCTCTCTCAAAGTATCCCAGATCTCTTTTGCAGTCTTCAGATGCATGAGTCTGATCGAATTCTCATAAGAAACGGTGTGGAGTATAATGTTTTTAGCAACATTATCCAGTCCGATTTGCTTAATCTGATCAGAATTAAGCGCGGACCTCTCCACCTCTTCATCTCCGGCAGCTGGAACAGGTACATTGCCAGCAACGGGCCAGGTCGTCTGAAGATTTCTCATAAATCTGATTGGGCCATGCTCAATCACCTGTGGCATCTGATCATGGATAGAGTAGAGATGTGCAAGTACCCTGAATTTCCAATAGTCATAATTATCAATAGAGAATTCAGGAAGATTGCCCTCGAGGCGTTTAGAACCGGATGCCATGATATGCAATTTTTCAGAAACAGGATCAGTTCAGTAGACCACCAAAAGTTTCTCCTCAGAAACTGTTGGTAAACAAAGTCAGTGATCTTTTGAACCACTGCTCTGATACCACTTGTTGGTCCCGAAACGAGTATAATCAGTGTATGGGGGGGAATACACTGATGTCAGATTTTTCTGAAAGACTCAGAAAAATGCTCTAACACACTTAGTCAGGATTTCCTGAAGTACTCAGTATGCTGAAGGTCCACAGGGGCAGCAGGGACAGTTCTGTAACGAGTCAGATAAGCTCAGTGTGAGTAAAGTGCTCGGAAGCTCAGTAGAGATAATAAACCTACTGACCACTTGGAAGCAAGTCAGTTGGACTACTATCTCAGTGAGTCAGAGAGAGTGCGGAAAGTGAGCCCTTAGGTTCTACTCGTTTTTAGTTTCTGAAAACATTTTCTCTGAGTTTGCTTAGTAAACTTGGTGGTTAAGGCTGAGTGCACAGTATTAAGATTCAGGGTGATTGATTCAGTCCTGAATAGAAAAACAATGCAGAATGTTCAGTTTATTATGATGACAGTTATGATCCTGAACAGAACATTAAATCAGCACACAGGGGACTTTTTAACGTGGTTCGGAGATAACCAACTCCTACGTCCACGACCTAATTTAACAGGAAGCTATCCTCAAAATCTTGAGGATAGGTGCTTGGGTTTTACGTGCCAAGGGACACGAATAGCCAACTTCCTCTCTTAGGAACTGACCCCTGGGCGTTTTACAAGTCTCAGTCCTTTTAACCAACCAATCTCACACCTTGAGTGGTTTGGTATTCGGGTTTCCAACTAAGATAGCTCTAGCAATACAAAACAATGCCAAATAATAGAGCTATCGATCTAAGCAAATACAGAGTGAATCCTACTACAACACTAGGGAAATTTAATTGCAGAGTGTTGTTTATGGTATGCTTTGAATGCTTGGATTCTTGAGAGTTTTCTCTTGGAAATTTCCCGTTAACCTTGAATGGGTGCAAGGTTCTCCATATTTATAGGCAAGATTCAAAATAGATCCGTTGGAGGAGATCAAATCAAATCTTTCCTATTTTAGGTAGATTGCAGGCTAGAAATACTGTTTGACCTACCCGCCATGCTTATTCTGGCAAGTTGTCACATCACCTGCAACTTTTTGAGACGCATTAAATGCCTCATTAAATGATGGGCAGACTCCGTGCATGCGTGTCAAAAGATCATTGGCTCTCCGTTATAACGGCTAGTTGACCTTCAGACATTTGTCCTTCCTCGTACATTCAATGCTCTGAGTCTCTTGTTAATAACTCAGTCTGAACGTGTGTCTTAATGGAGTCTTACTGACATTCATTTTGTCTCTTGTCCCATAGCATAAATAACCTTTTGCTTTGGACTTACATGATTCAGGTGATCTGAACCACGGCCTGAGTCAGGTCCTATGTGCATTCAGCACAGCCTGATGGGTTATTCAGCCCAGTATGTGTAACCTTTTTTGCTTCGGACTTACAGGATTCAGGTGAACTGAACCAAGGCCTAAGTCAGGTCTTCAGTGCATTCAGCACAGCCTGATAGGTGACACTTACTCTTCACTGACTGACTTTTGTCCTGAGTATGCTTAGTGTACTCAGTAGAAACATCAGCCAATGGTACTTCAGGATTGACTTCAGGATGAATCAGCATGCTTCGATCTTCAGCTTCAGAACAGACAATCTTCAGCAAGACTGACTGACTCCTTCAGGATGGTTTACACTTCAGACTTCAGTAAATTGGGTCGACTCCAATATTCTTCAGTCTTAAGCACGGTCCTCCTGTACTGAATCTCTAACCTAACTATCCTGAACTATTTTATCCTGAACAACTATACTTAGGCAAATTCATCAGGGGTTTTGGGATCTAATCAAAACACTCAGATTGTCCCAACAATTTCCCCCTTTTTGATGATGCCAAAACCCTTAAGCAAATTCCTATTCATCTATACAATCAACTGACTTAGTCAGTGAGAACAACTCAGTATCACCTGACAAACTAGGTACTTAGTCTATAAGATGAAAACAAGGAATGGGTTAGTACAGTTCTTGATAAGGATTCAGAAAAGTAGATTCAGGAGTCAACAAGAAGTTGTACTCAGGAAACGTAAATAACTTCATTGATTGATAAGAAAATACAAGTATCCTGAAGCTATTACAAAATTTCTGAACAACTAGCTCCTGATCTAGTCTTCATCCTTATTCCAAGCAGTCAGTGGAATCTCATACATTTCCAGTACCCGGTTCAGGACCTGCTTCATCCTGTTCCGATCAGCAACGGCCCCGACAGTTCATCCTACTCTGACGACTTCTTCAGAAATTGCTTTCCGGTCCAGTTGCTTGGAGTTCCTAAAGAGTGGAGGAGGGTACTTGATGAATTCCGGAGGAGCGATCTCTACACCTTCAGTGTCAGCATGTCTGATGATTTCAGCCCAGAGATCAGGGTGCTCCTGTGCCATCCAGTGATGGAGTATGACGTCTTTTTCTTCAGTCAGATCGTCCCATAACCCCACCACGTAGAATAGGTAGGACCACCTATTCCTGATCGAAATCCATACCTCCAACATCTCTATCGGAATGAAGTCTTCCACAAACTTCAGTAGAGGATGACTTTGATCTGAACTGACCACAATCTTCCTCTGAGTCTTCATCCGAGATCCAGAAGATACAGATTTCTTCTTCTGAACCTGCGAAGTCAGATACTCATTGGACTCCTTTAGGCGCTGGATCTGACTGAGGAGGGAGATCTCCTTTATTTTTGCTATCTTTTCAGCTTCAGTCATCACCATTTTCTTCTGAGTGGTCAGCTCAGTTTGCATGTGTTCCTCCATCTCCTTGTACAAAGGCTCCAGAGCTGGGTCCTCAGACGACCTCAATCTTTTCGGCTCTGAACCTTCAGTAGCTTCGATGGCAGCGACGGATCTTGTCCTCTTTCTTTCCGCCGCTATCAGTTCAGGGGGGAAGTTTTTCTTCTTTGCTTTACCAGTAATGGCAGTCTGCTTCTTCCCTTCTTCCCCCTTTTTGGCATCATCGTCATTTATCCGTTTGACAACTTCATCCACTGACTCCGCAAAAGTGTAAACTGACCATCCATCTCAGTCTGCTTCCCCTGCAATTGCCCAATCTGCCTGGCCATCCCTCTCAGGCCAACACTTAGCTTGTCGATGGCTGAATTGTGCTCAGCTTTTAGCCGTCCTTCAAAGCTCATCATCCGATTGTTCAGGGCAGTGGCAATTGCATCTTTCTCCTATTCAGACAACTCACTCAGCAGTTCCTCCTTCAGTTCAGCTTTCAGCTTGACCAACTTCTCATCAACCAGTTGATCAACTTTTTCAGACAGTTGTTGATCCAGAAAATTGGCAAGCTTAGTTTCCTGCTGAGTCTGCAAATCTGAAACCATCTTATTGCAGTTCTGAATGGCATCCTTGGTTTGCTCAGAAATAATAGTGAGGTCTACATTGATTTTAGTCCGAGCTTCCCCAAGGAGATCTATTGCAGTATGCATATCAATGGCCATATCATTCAGGTCACGGTCCAGGTTGTTCAGTTTCTTGTTCAGCAATTCAGAATTCGAACCAACCCTACTAGCTTTTCGCTCAACGAGGATGACTCTCCTGTGCAGATTGCCAAGAGCTCGTGAGGAATTCTGAAGATAAATTGCTTCGGGTGTAGTCCATTTGCCTCTGACTCGGACCATGCCTGGTGGACCCTCTCCTGAAGCCTCCACAATCCTGGGTCCCAGGATTGCTTCATCGGCCGGTGCACTGACTCCCTCAGTGCCACCTTGCTGATCATCATCAGCAACCACAATCACCTCCTGCTCAGCTGCCTTCACCTCACCCTTCTCTTCTTCAGCTTTCTGAGGTTCAGGCTCAGGATAGGTTCGGTGGACTGTTCTGATAAAATCCACCATCTTAATCAATTGATGTAGAGAGTTTACATCAAAATGATCAAAGAGGGCGGCTTCTAATTCTGCAATGCAGTCCCAACCTCTGGACTCTCCTAGCTGACTGAGCTCAGACCATGTACCACTCCTGATCATGGCAAAAGTGCGGAGTTGCACAACTGCCTCCTTCTGAGCTTCAGTGAGATCTGGAAATCTCCTTTCCACCATTTCAGCTACCGTTCCCCTTGCTACTATCTTAAAGTCTGAAAGAATATTTATATCGGGCACAGGGAACGGCCATGGTGTTTCAGCCTGAACTCGTTCAGCAACCTCCTGCTCAACTCCTCCTTCCTGAGCAGGCTCCACCTGATCCAAATTCTGATAAGTTTCAGCGATGTTAAGGATCAGTTGATTGGGATCAGGGGATACAACATCCGGAACAGATGAAATGGGAGCAATTTCAAGAATGGCCTGCGCCTGAGCTGGTTCCCTCTCCGGAGTTGCATGCTGAACAGCTTCTTCAGCAGCTCTCTCTTCCACAAGCTTTATCTCTTGCTCTTCCACGAGTTTCTTCTCTCGCTCTGCTGACCCTGAATAGAGAAATTTCAGCTTTTGTTGCTTGGGTCTTGAGGGGTAAGATTTATCCTCCGCTGGCTTTGCTGTATCAGACTCAAAAGACTTGCCTGCCTGAGCCTTGACTCTTTCAGTCATGCTCGCCTGGGCCTTCTTCTTCTGAGTCCGAGGCCTTCTCCCGGTGCCAGCATCATCGCAGTAAGCTCTGAAGAGATTGATTTTCGCTGGAATCTCGAGTGATTGGGCCTTATCCACATCACCGAGATCCAGGGTCTCCAAGAGCAGAGAAATCTTGGTGCCAAAGTGCATCTTGGCCTCGAAAGTCGCCTGCCCCTCTGGTGAGTACTTGATTTTACTGGTCTCAGCCACCAGCATTTGGAGGAAGTAATCCTCCCAGTTAAAATTGTGCAGAAAGGCGTCCGAGATTGCCATCATCGTATAAAGCTTTGGTCTGGAGATCTGCTCCAATCCTCCGGTAATCCCCATCACTCCCTGACTTGTCAGGTTGAAGAAGTGGCGGTTTTCAGTCCTCAGGACAGATTTATTCCGGCCGACTTCAGGACGACTTCCCCATCACATAAGGACTGGAGAAAGTCCTTCTCATTCCCAAACCCATAATCCACTAGGCTTCGTCCTGAACTGGGAAGATTAAAAACCTCCTTAATCTTCCTCTGGATGTTGGCTGGGATCATTTGACAAATTAAATTGATTTGACAATACAGCAAACAGTATAAGGAAAATGCACGCAAGATCAGATGACTAGATAAAAATCAGAAAACATACCAGTCAGTCAGATTTGTATTCTGACTGATACCACTTATTGCACTATCAGGGTGACAAGCCCTGAATTTTGTGTCCTGAATCTTAGTCAGTCTATACTGATCATCCATTTTATACTGAATGTTCCCCCTACAACCATTCACATTCTCTCTGGGATTCCTTCATCCTGAGTCCATATGAGTTATTCCCCCTGACCTTGTGCATTCTTATTAGAGATTCAGATTGAATCACCTAAGCCTTGGTCAAGGAGTCCTAACTCTACTGATAACTCAACAAACCTGGTTTCAGGCAAAGCCTTAGTCAGGATGTCAGCTCTCTGTTTTTCAGTAGGGACTCTCTCCATCCTGATGTCCTTCTTCTCAACATGATCTCTGATAAAGTGATGCCTGATATCTACATGCTTACACCTTATGTGTAAGACTGGGTTTTGGGATATGGCAATGGCACTGTTATTGTCACAATAAATTGGAACTTCAGTGGCCTCTATTTGGTAGTCTCTCAGTTGTTGTTTCAGCCAAAGAATCTGAGAACAACAACTGTCTGCCGCCATATACTCAGCCTCAGTAGTAGACGTTGCAACACTGGTTTGCTTTTTAGAAAACCAAGAGATCAGTTTACTCCCTAGAAACTGACATGTGCCTGTAGTTGATTTCCTATCAAGTCTACAGCCTCCATAATCAGCATCTGAATAGCCAGTCAGTTCTAGGTTGTCATCAGAGGGATACCAAAGTCCTAGATTGACTGTACCTCTCAGGTATTTCAGTATCTTTTTGGCACTCTCTAGATGACTCTTCTTTGGATCAGACTGATACCTTGCACAAACTCCAACTGCATAAGTGATGTCAGGTCGACTAGCAGTCAGATATAATAAAGATCCTATCAGTGCCCTACATTCAGTCTGATTTACTGAGACTCCTTCTTTGTCAGGATCCAGCTTCTCATTTGTGTTCATGGGAATGCGTGAGACTTTGCTGGACTGAACTCCAAATTTCTGAATCAAGTCCCTCGCATACTTGGACTGATTAATGAAAATTCTGGAGTCAGTTTGCCTGACTTGGAGACCCAGAAAGAAATTCATTTCTCCCATCATTGACATCTCAAATTTCACTGTCATCAGCTTGGAGAATTTCTCACAAAGCTTCAAATTAGGAGATCCAAATATTATGTCATCCACATAAATCTGAACCAAGAGAATGTCTTCCCCTTCAGTGATCCGGAAGAGGGTCCTGTCCACTGTTCCTTTCACGAACCCGTGGTCTATCAGGAATTGGGATAATGTATCATACCAAGCTCTCGGAGCTTGCTTCAGGCCATAAAGAGCTTTCTTCAGGTGGTATACCTTATTACCAACTTCGAATCCAGGAGGTTGCTCAACATACACCTCTTCATTCAGTACACCATTCAGAAAAGCACTCTTTACGTCCATATGATACACTTTGAATTTCCTGAATGTTGCATAAGCCAGAAACAACCTGATTGCTTCCAATCTTGCGACTGGAGCAAAGGTCTCATCATAGTCGATACCCTCGGCCTGAGAGTAACCCTTTGCTACTAGTCTGGCCTTATTTCTGACAACAACATTCCTCTCATCCCTCTTGTTCTTAAAAACCCACTTGGTGCCAATAACATGTTGACGCCTAGGTCTCTCAACTAACTCCCAAACATGATTCCGCTCAAACTGATTGAGCTCATCCTACATGGCTAGGATCCAGTTGGGATCAGCTAGAGCTTCTTCTATGGTTGTAGGTTCCTGATCACTCAGGAAGCAACAAAACATAGCGCTTTCACCAAAGGACAACCTCGTCCTGACCCCCTCATTGATATCCCCAATGATATCAGCCAATGAGTGATCATCTAGCCATCGCATCCTGCTGACTGGAGCACTGGGAGCTACTGACGTTCCATTGCCTGATCCTGAACCATTAGTCTCGACGATAATAGGCAAAGAAGCGGAACGAGCAAGAACAGGGGATACTGAGTCATTTCCTGAGGGTTGACCAATATCAAAGAAATTGTTTCCCCCTACAGTGTTGGACTCAGTAACTATCTCAGGTGCAGAAGCATCATCACCGACAGTACGTACCTCAGGTTGAGTCTGTCCTTCCGTCTGAGACTCAACTTTTTCCGAGGCAGGGGCTTGCTGAGGGTTGGCCTGAAGTCCATCCTGATCTTCATCATCATCATCCCATCCCTTGGGAGCACTGACAAGTTTGATCTTGAATTCAGGATTCTTCAGACTCAGCCTTGTTACCCTTTTGGTAATTCCCTCAGTGTCAGGACTTGGAACCTGTTTCCTATGCACTGATGCAGTCTCATCAAACACAACATGAGGTGTTTCCTCCACACAAAGGGTCCGACAGTTATACACCCTGAAAGCTTTACTGACTGAGGAGTATCCTAAGAAAACTCCCTCATCAGATTTGCTATCAAAGGCTTTCAGCTGGTCTTTCCCATTGTTCAGGATGAAACACTTACACCCAATAATATGGAAATAAGAGATGCGAGGCTTCCTCTTGTTCCAAGTTTCATAGGGTGTCTGAGCATGTTGTTTGTTCAGCATAGATCGGTTCTGAGTGTAGCAAGCAGTGTTGATTGCTTCAGCCCAGTACTTCTTGGGCAGTCCTGATTCAGCCAACATGGTCCTGGCAGCTTCCTTCAGGGTTCGATTCCTTCTTTCAGCTACCCCATTCTGCTGAGGGGTCCTGGCTGCAGAAGTCTCATGAGCTATATCATGGTTAGTACAAAAGTCAGTTATAATAGAGTTTATAAACTCGGTTCCCCGATCTGATCGAATCCTGACTATGCTCTGACCCTGTTCAGTACTCAATTGCTTGAGTAACTCTGGAAGCTTGACCTGAGTCTCCTTTTTGTTCAGCAAGAAAATAACCCATGTGTACCTGGAAAAATCATTAACAACAACAAGGGTGTATTTCCTACCATTTATGCTGACAGGAGTTACTGGACCAAAAAGATCCATGTGCAGGAGCTGAAGCACTCTGTCAGTAGAGAAGGCTTCCTTCACCTTGAATGAGGCTTTGGTTTGCTTGCCTTCCTGACATGCTCCGCACACGTGGTCTTTGCTAAAAACTTCATTAGGCAGACTATCTACAAGAGAGAGTCTAGAGATTTTGTTAATAATCTTGAAGTTTAAGTGGCTCAGACGTTTATGCCAAAGCCAACTGAGCTCAGAAGAGCTCTTAGCGACCAGACAGGTTTCAGGAGGGCTGCTCTTGAAGTCAGCAAACTATACATTGCCCCTCCTGACACCTGTAATCAGAACCTATAGTGTAGATTTGTCCTTCACAAGACACATGTTAGATGTAAATTCTACACTGTATCCTCGGTCACAGAACTGACTAACCGAGAGTAAGATATGTCTCAGTCCCTCAACGTATGATACATTCATTACACGGACAGAGTTAATAACAAGGGTTCCGAATCCTCTGGTGAAACCCTTAGAGTTATCACCAAAGGTTACCTGCGGGCCTTCTTGAGCTACATAATCCTGAAGGAGATCACGAAATCCGGTCATGTGCCTGGAACATCCTGAGTCCAAGTACCAGTCCTTCATCAGATCCTCATTCCTCTTCTTGTAGCCCGCAGTGACCTGAAAAGAATCAGGCCTCAGGTACCCATCTCGTATTGGGTCCTACTGAGTCAGCCATATCCTTCGGGATCCAGATTTGTTTAACAATTCTGATAGCATCAGAAGAGTAAACCTGTTTCCCTGAAATATCAACATACACAGTTCTCTTCTTCCTTTGTGCCTGGGAAGTTGAGGGTGTATGGGTGTCAGCCTGAGATACAGGAGCCCTATATTGATTTCTGGGGGTGGGCCTCTTGTTCCTCCTTGGCCTGGGTGCATTGGGCTGAGTTTGATCCCTGGAAGGAGCAGCTCGGGCCTGACCTTTTGGCACTTGAGGTCTAGCCTGAGTGTTTCTGGAGTCAGGTCTCCTTTGCCTTTCAGAGGCCACCTGGTTTGTCCTTCTCCTTTGAGGATTAGAACGCTCCTGATGGGCTCTGTGCCCTGTCTGAGAGATCTGGACCTCAGTAATCCTTGGCCTTGCCTGAGGCCTCCTCTGTCCTGAGTTTCTTCTGCTCTGAACATTTCTAGGCTGGGCCTGAGAAGTGCTGGGAGCAGAATTTTTCCCAGATTGAGGATTC
The DNA here is from genome assembly GCA_026898435.1 of Prunella vulgaris. Classification (NCBI taxonomy): domain Eukaryota; kingdom Viridiplantae; phylum Streptophyta; class Magnoliopsida; order Lamiales; family Lamiaceae; genus Prunella; species Prunella vulgaris. The sequence continues at coordinate 15,909 of JAPKLY010003943.1, forward strand.
CTAGGCTGAGCCTTGGATTTCCCTTGATCTGTCTTCCCTGACTCAGGATGAGGAGCCTTGACCTTTCCCTTAGGTTTTGGCCTAGAATCCTCAGTCCTTTGCCTGACAGGTTCAGCAGGCATTTTCTCCTTCCCTTTGCCTTTATTCTGATGAGCAACACTTGAGCTCTTGTCATCAGTTAGGACAGGGACAAACTTCTTCTGAGAGTTACTCCCTGAGGCACCTCTCTTTTTCTTGCCCTTTGGGTCTTTTGAGGCATCATAGCCTAACCCAGCTTTAGCACCATTAGTCAGCTGAGAGAAACTTGTCAACTCATCAACCACTTGGGTAGATGTGTATAACTTCTTCAGCTTAACTTCAAGATGCCCATTTGTTTCTTTCAGGGCCTCAATTTCAGAGGTGTATTGAAGCACCAACTCTTCATGAGCTTTCTCCTTTGAGATCAGCTCAAGATCCCAAGCAGTTTGCTCAGCACAAATGCGAGCTTGCCACTCAGTTTCGAACATAACTCTCAAAGCAATTCGCTCAATCATCAGTTGTTCCTGAGCAAGGAACAGATCCGTGTCACGAGTCTCAATCAGCGAGCTGATTACACCCTTCAGT
>JAPKLY010003944.1:0-16510 GCA_026898435.1 Prunella vulgaris
AGCAAATCAACTTGTTCAAAATGCAAGTGTCCAGCTGCAATAATGGTCTCTGAATCACCAAGAAATACAGGTAGACTTTTCTACTGTTGTAAACAACATGGCTTTTCTCACTGGTGCAACCCAATTCAACATTATCCAGCAAACATGGTGCTAGAGGAAGTTACCCAGCATGCAGAAGCTTTCAGAAACTACTCATCAAGTATACATAATGATGGTATGATCAATAACAAGCTGTCACTAAGTACTGTGGTTATGGGGAATGTTATTACAATTGTACTAGTAGGGCTGTGTGCAATTGTATTTACCAAAATGTTTGTGTAAAGAATGAGGCAGTTTATGTATGAATGGAGCAGTTTATAATGGTGTGCACCAATGCTGAAAATGTATAAGCAGTGTGCATAAAAACTTAATTACATAACCAAATTTCCTCTAAAATCATTGGGCAATTGTATACACAGCATAAAGTTTCTTCATTACTTACATGAAAACATGATAAAACCCAAAAATAATTATGATCACCACAGAGAAAACTTCTTACTCAATAACTGAGCAAGTGAAGTTTTAAATGACTGACCCAAAAGAAGAACTGAGTTATGCACTTGCCACAAAAAAGCACATGATAAAAAGAGATGTGCTTTTGCCCACAAAAAGATCCTGACTTCGCCTACAAACAAAATAGAGAAGGTATCACAAAAAGAGATACACAATATTAGCAGGAAAAAATTGATACAAATAATATACACACATATATATGGGCATCCTGATATCTTATAGAAAAATAAAAATTACTTACTGGAACTGTATTTACTGCATGATAAAGAAGTATGCCAACAGGCTCCTAGCCAACAAAAAGGAATGTTCTACACCAACAAAAAGAAACATGACACCCCATAACAAAATCACAAGAAATGCATCATAGTGGCAGCTAGAAAAATAGAAGTTTCATTACCTTTTTAGGATTTGGTGCATGTGTGGTCATGCATTCCACGCTTACCACATGACCAACACAATTTCGGTTTCTTCTTTGGGAATTCACCATATGATGTAATCCTATTCTTCTTTGGACGACCTGGCCTCCTATTAAGAATTGGCGGTAGCATCTTGAACTGCTCTGGGGATGGTTCACACTCAAATCGCATTTTGTCGGGTATGGGATTTAGGTCCTTCTGGTAACATTTTATATACTCTGATGTATAAAAACATTTCTCAATGTGAGTGAAAATGGAGGTTTCATTTCGGCATATGACTGTAACTGCATGCACACAAGGGAAACCGGTAACAAACCACTTTCCACAGGAACAATACCGTCGACGCAAATCAACAGTGCATGATATTTCAGACTGCACTTCAAACTCTCCACCAGGAGATTTAGAAAAAATCCACGAACTCCCAAGCTCGTAAAAGTAATCCCAATCAATCTGCCTCTGGGGTACAAGAGGTGTGGTCCATCCTTGACATGCATCTCTCCTATCAACAAACCATCCAACAATGTTTTATCTAATGCGATCTACCAATTTTGTGACAGGGAGTGACCTAGCATCCAATATCCAATTGTTAAATGATTCAGCAGCATTTGACGTCATTTCCCCAGAGCGTCTAATATGTGGAGAATGAGCAACCTCCCACTTTTCATATGGGAGTTGGTCTAACCAATCTTCAGCCATCTTGCCCCCTAACATGAATGAACAATTGAATGCTCTGATTGAAAAGTCGTTCGTCTAGAGCATAAGCAGCTGCTTTAAAAATCTCACCAAGGTCTAAACGTTGATTGTTAGACCAACCAGAAGAAAATTGACCACGTAAATTTGCCAACAGATGGAATAAACAATAAAAATATTTGGGTTCATCAAAAACATTATTAAGTGCAGAAAGCAACCCAAGATTCCGGTCAGAAATATAAATAATCTCCTGATCGTGAACAATATTATCCTTAATATTCCTTACAAACCATTCCCAATTGGATATATTTTCAGCAGAAACCAATGCATAAGCAACAGGGAAAAGACCTAAATATAATTGGAAAAACTGTGGTAGTATTAAAATTCAGTTGTAATGCAATAAGGTGTGAAAAGATGCACAAAAAAGGAATGCATACCATTGTTCCCATCCTTAGTAGTTGCAACTAGCAGAGTGCCCTTAGCACGCCCCTTTTGAAATGTCCCATCTAGAAATAGAAGAGGTCTACAATGTTTGAAACCTTCAACACATGCCTTAAATGCAATGAAGAGACGCTCAAAACAATGAGTAGTGTTGTTTTCTTGAAGATCTACAATACTTCCAGGATTGGTGCGCTCAACGGCTTCACAATACCAACGTAGATCTTGATAGGAATCATCAAAACTTCCATAAATCTGTTCCTTTGCAGATTCTACTGCCCTGAATGCCCTATAGTAAGGAATCTCCATCCCATACGAGTTCCTGATTACATCTACAACATCCTTGGGTGCCATATTAGGCTTGGACTTTACATCACCCAACAATCATTTCCCAATGATTTTAGGACATAAACGTTTGGTCTTGTCTTTCAACAATATACCAACACACCTATGAGTAAAATTGCCCTTATATATAACAAATGCACCAGATACCTTTAACAATTTAGCACTAATATACCACTCACACCCAGTGTTTTTAGACTCATGACAAATGACATGTATGTATGAGGAAGTGTTTTTCATGAACTTAAAACGAAAACTCATCTTCGTGGCATACTTCCTAAGACTTGTCCTAAAATCAACACTCCCACCACTGAATATAGACCCAACACCATTTTTAAATATATTAGACCAATTATCCGACAAGAATGATTTCTTATCAAGAGCAGGACTAACGTCGAATGCAAGAATAGAACCAACTCCTCCAAATTCTACAATTTCACCAGATACAGGATCATAAGGAACGCATTCTAACCTATTAACACTAGAATTGGATTTGGGATCAGACTCTATGGATGATGTTTTGGACTGAGAAACATGCACAATATCGACTTTTACAATTCTGGAAGGCAGGGTCTTCAAAATATTAAATATACTACCCAAATCATCATCAGATTCTAAACATGCATTGGTGAAATCACCAAAAGAGCAAGAAAATACAAATTCAGAAGACTGTAAATCGACCCACTTCCCTCTAACCTGGTCTTGGAGGGATTTATATGTTTCAGTTTCCCGAACAGTGATGAATTTACACTCCTCTTTCCACTTCACCGCTAAAATGCAATCATCCGCCATTTTTTTAGCACTAATCACCGAGAAGAGAACGAGGGAAGGGGAAAGAAGATGAAACAGAGTAATAATATGGGGGTTTTTGAATGAAATACATGCCCAACAAATTCAAATTCTGTCGTCGTACTGTTAGGTAGGGCAGATTTGACGGATGCATTGGGACTAATGGAAATCGGCGAGTTGAGAGAGGAAGCAGATGAGAGAGAGAAACGAAATGAGAGAGAGAAACGAGGTGAGAGACAGAAAGAGGTGAGAGAAACCTACAGCTATTAGGGGGTGGGTAGCCAAGAGTTATTCGGGGTGGGTATGGAAAAGGGAGTAACCCATCATTTAATGCTCTGATTGACTAGTTTTGGACCAAATTGTATTATTTTAGCACTAAGTTGGTATTTTAAAAAGGTGTAAAACTAAAATGAATTAGTAGGGAAAAGTTAGGACCAAAATGTAATAATCTCTATAAGTTTTTGTGATTTTTAATTATTAGTTGTATATACTATCTAATTATTATAATTAGATATAAAATATTACTTTTAATTATATTATTTTTAAATAAATTATAAAATAATCACATTTATAGTCTTTTTACTATTTAGTAACATGAGTATATACATGTTTCTTGATAATTTTAATTAATATATATTCAATTAAATTATAAATTAATCATCTTTTAATCTTTTTTCACAAGTTAATTATTGACACGGATGCATGTATACACATTTGATAATTTTTTTAATTAAAATATTTTTTAATAAATAATAAAATAATTATGTTTTTATAATTTTTTTAACTATTTATTAACATGATTACGTATACACACATGTTTCTTGATTGTTCTAATTAAACTATTTTGTATAGAATTAATCAAATAATTATCTTTAATCATTTTCACAATTTAGTAATACGAGTGTAAATACATACACATTTTTATCGTTGTAATTAAAATATGTTTAATAAATTTTAAAATAATCACCTTTGTAATCTTTTTCACTATTATTAACACGAGTGCACATGTATACACATTTCTTGATCATTTTAGTTAAAATATTTTTTTAATTAGTATATTAAATTAATTTAGAAATAAATTTTAAATTAAAAAAATTATAAAATAATTATTTTTGTAATTTTATGTTACTAACACGAGTACTAAGGATTAAGAATTAGGTTTCCAAGAGTAACTAATGTGACTTTAAGTAATAATAAGTATAATTATTTAAAAATGTACTTGAGTTATACGGTGCACTTGATGCACACAAAACTAAGGCTTAAGATCAAATTTTCAAAGTAATAAGAAAAAGTCTTTCAGAAAACTTAAAACGAGTATAACTAAGGCTCACAACTTCCGCACCCATGTTAGTCTAGATAGTTGTCCAACTGGTAAGTTTCAAAGCTGACAGTAGGTGTATTATCTGAATCAAGTCTCACATGAACACTATGACACTAAACTTAATTCAAACCTAAGTCTCTAATTGACTAAAACTCGAGTACGTTAAGACTAGCTACCTCAATCTCAAAAAAAATTATAATAATACTCTCTCCGTTTCTTAGTAATTTGTATCCTATGGGATGGTACATCTTTTAATAAAAATGTATTTTATATACTCCCCCTGTCCACCAAATACCCCAAAATATCCCCGACATATTGCATTAAACCACGTGCACAAAAATGTGCATATATTTAGTGGACAGAGGGAGTATAAAGTAGTGACATATATGTAAATATGCTTATAATTATGTGAGTGTGCCCAAAAATCAATGTTCATTTTTAGTAATGTGCAATTTATGTGGAACGTCAAAATTAAAAAAATGTACAAATTTCTTTGGGATAGCTGAGAGGGAGTACTTGTGTGTTCCTAACATAAATATATTATAGACTCGTCTGAGATTAACATTATGTCCACTTGTAGATTTATTGCATGTGTATGTGAACTATTTAATGCAGGTATATGCATCTATATGAACTGAAAGGATGCCAAGTTTGTTCATTCATCTAAAGTTAATAGTATGCATGGGTATCATGATCTCTTAAGGAAAAAAGAAACTAGTATGGGCAACAGATACATATATATAGCACCCATGCACATCCTAGTCCTGAGAATTAATTATGATGATTTTATATACCTTTAGTATGTTCGATTTTCTGGTAGGTAGATGAGATCTTCATTCACTTTTTGATCTAACATAAGACTTTAAGTGAGTTTTTTAAATATATATATATATATATATATATATATATTTAATATTGCATCATTATTTCATGTCATGTTAATAAGAAATAAGTAGCACTACTAAAAAAATTAAATTATAATGATAATAATTAATTCTGTCATATCCTGTTATTATTATTTCTTTAATGACAAAAAAATTTTAATAATAAAATCATTTTTAAAGAAATTATTATTTTTAAATAAAAATGACAGAAAATTTGAGACATATAAGTTAAAGTTTTAATTGATATGCATTAATTTTTTTATAAGCAAAAAATCATGAAACATGGGCATTTTCTAAATAAAATGATGTTTATGAATTATTAAAAGTATTGAGTAGGTCTTTTGTAAACTCGAGTTCATGTGAACTCGTATCACTATAATGTGTAAATTATTATCACTGTTAATTATATATATTATCTCTGTTATAAAAATATACTTGATTTTTTAACAGTGATAGTGAATATATATATAGCATTGATAGTGTATATACATGACAATAATAAGTGATAGTATGGAATGTACTAATTTATTAGGGCTATTAATAAATCTAGATAATATGTGTCCATTTTTTTTTTATTTTAGGATAATAGAAATGTTAAAATTATAAATCATACTTACTTTATTGGTTATGACTAACTTATAATAAGAAAAGAAAAGAGAGAATTGTGAAGGGTAAAATGGTTTAACAACTCAAGAAGTCGGATTTATTTTGAGTAAATAATAAGAATTTAATCCGGGCCTATAGGACGTATAACCCGGAAAAAAAAATATTATTTACATAATATTATTTTCCAAAGTAAATATAAGTCATAGTGTCCATAAATGTGATAGTACTACTGATTAAGTAATTTATTAATATATTTTTTGGGGATAAAATGAATTGAGATGGATGTGAAAGTTTTGAAAATGAGGGTAAACTGTCGGCCCCTACTAAAGTTGTAATTAATTGGAAAAAAAAAATGAATGGGTTGCGTCAGGCTTTCCCCCCTTTGAAAATAGGAGGGGTTTATTCAATGAAGATGTTGACTGGTGATTAATTTCTTGATACTTATTATTATGCCACCGACGCATCTGCCAAACTATTTTAACTTTCTAACAAATATATTATAAGAGTTAATATTACACTGTAAAATGTAATTTGCAACTTTTATCAATTTATAATTTTTATAATATTTTTCATTAAATTGTAACTTGTATTAAAAAAAAAATTCATTACTTTTCAACATAAATTTAATTTCTCTATAATTTTATGGCCACACAGGAATTATAGTTGTCAATTCATACTATTATATATTTTGTTATTATTATTTTTAATATAAACGTTTAGATCTATATATATATATATATATATTATATACATTATAATCATTATGTTTCTTATATATTTTCAATTCGATTATTGAATTTAATATTTTTTGTTATATTAATGTATTTAAATAATGACAATATTGCAAAACATCACCACTTTGTTTTTTTTCATCAGCAAAAAGAAATTTTATTTATTACTTTTCAATAATGACATCAACAGAAATATCAGATATTACATCCAAAATAATAGGGACACAAAGATATTAGAAGGGGAAAATTAAAAAATTAATTTATAAAATTGACAATAATTATAAATTGATTTTGGGAAAAATATATTTGCTTATGAGCATGAAAAAATTATATTCTGTGCAAATAATGTGAATCAATTTGTAAATATAATAACTTTTTTGAACTATTGTGCAACTGCCCCGATCTCAAAGTATGCAATTTATGCTCCTAAACCATTTGCAAAAACAAATAGAATTAAGTTTCATTAACCCAATTTGAATCCAAGTCCAAACTCTATTTTTGAGCTCCAATATGATCTCCTCCTCAGAAGTCCACTTATTTTCAAATATGACTTAATTCCTTGCTCTCGAAAGTAACCAAATCAAGCATTCCCAAATACCATGAAGAATCAATTTGTGATTTCTCGCTTCAATTAAATAAGAGAAGTGAAGAAGATTGATGGATGGCTTAGAAGACAATGTAGTCCTCACTCCCACTCATTCACAACACTTCATCCAAATATTGTATAAGAAATGACGTTAGAAAAGGATGTGACTGATTCCTTTTCTTTGAAAAAAAATACCACCACTTATAATGCATGTTGGGATATTCACTGAGTTTTGATTTAGGTTCCAAAATCGCTGAAAATATTATTTGCCTTAGTACAAACTCAGGATTGTATAGAGTCGGGAATAACTTTAGGATAGGTTTGGCTTTTTATATTTACAGGTATTCTGCAAGTTTAAATTTCCCTAATGTTGTGATAGAATCTTTTCTGTATTAACTTAACAGTTAAATCCATCCTTAGCTTTGTTTTGCTTGTAAGGATTATCACACCCCTGTTGGAAATCGTTTAAAAGTTAAACCTCTCAAGTAGTGAGTTGGTGAAGTGGAAAGAATTAGGACTTGTAAAACTACCTAGGGGTCGAGTTCCTGAGAGAGGAAGGAGACTGCTAAGACTAGGACATGTAAAACTAACTAGGGGTCGAGTTCCAGAGAGAGGAAAGAGACTGTCAAGACTACGATATGTAAAACTACCTAGTGGTCGAGTTCATGAGAGAGGAATGAGACTGTCAAGGACTAGGACATGTAAAACTACCTAGGGGTTGACTTCCTGAGAGAGGAATGAGACTGACGTGCAACTTGGCACGTAAAAATACAAGTATCAAATCCTAAGAGACGATTTCTCTTGTTAAATCAGGATAGTGGAGTAGGAGCTTGAGTCTAGAAACCACGTTAAATCTCTAGTGTGCTGATTTATTGTTTTACCTTCTTAAACTGTCATTTCATCAGTTAAGCATTCAGCATTGTTTTCTTTCAGAAAGAATCAATCTTCCTGGCCTGAACCGGTGCATAGTCCTTAACCACACTTTCAACGCGAAGATAAAACGTTCTCAGAAAGCATAAAATGAGTATAATTCAGGACTCACACTTCCGCACTTTATCAGGCTTTTTAGATAGTTATCCAACTGACTAGCTTCCAAGCGGTCAGTGGGTGGGTTATCTTTACTACGCATTCTTTGAGCACGTTTTCAAGACTCAGCATATTTGGTTCCTGAACTGTCAGTTCGAACGATCTTGTTTCAATGAGCACCATCAGTTTAAGCTGGTTAAGTTCTAAGAAATTCTTCCTTGAAAGGAAAAATTATTATCTGTGTATTCCCCCGCCCATACACTAATTCAGACTCGTTTCGGGACCAACAAGTGGTATGAGAGCAGTAGTTCGCAAGACCACTGGCTTTGAATACTAATAGTTTCTAAGGACAAACTATTGGAGGTCTAACTGATTTAGATCTAAGTTTTTCTAAAAAATTGCATTCATGGCATCCTCTAAATGCCTTGAGAATAGCCTACATGAGTTCTCTGTCTCTAACTACGACTACTGGAGATTCAGGGTCCTGGCACATCTCTACTCCATCCATGATTAGATGTTTATTGTTATTTAAATTGGTCCCATTACCTTTATGACGGATAGGGCTGCTACTTTTCCTATTACAGGTACAATGCCTATTCCTCCTCCTGTAGATCTTGAATCGGTGGATAGAGACAAGCTGACCACTGACCAGATTAAGAGAATCGTCTGGACAATGTAGCCAACAATATCATTCTTCACACTCTTCCTTATGAGGATTCTGTCATGTTGATGCATCTGAAGATTGCTAAGGAGATTTGGGATATGTAATCTCATATGTGTGAGGGCTCTTAGAAGATTAAGGAGAACTATAGGGATTTGACCATTGAGAAGTTCGAGGTCTTTAAGATGTTGGAGGATGAGTCCATTGATCAGATTGAGTCTCGTTTCATTAAGCTGATGAACGAGCTGGCAACTCTTGGTAAAGAGATTCTCAGGTGAGAAATTTCCTCTAAAGTCGTACATTGTCTCCCTGTAAAATGAAACACAAGAGTAATCATGCTGAAGAATACCCAGGATCTTACTAACATAACCACTACTCACATTTTTCAGAGCTAAAGGCTCTTGAGTTTGACCTCAATAAAGTTGAGAGAAGCTCATCAAGCCGCAGAGGACCTAAATCTTAGAGGTACTCTGAACCTAAAAATTATTCAGGTTATGATGTGGACCATTTTTATCATTGTAAAAAGATGGGGCATTTCCAGTATGATTGTCCTGAGCTCAGTGCCAGAGAACGTGAGGATCTGAGAGCCAAGATAGATCTGAAGGTCTTAGATAGGAAGGCCATGATTGCTGAAGAAAGTTCAGAATTCGATAGGGGCCAGGAAGGCACTCTCCGGACCTGTTTCAGATGAAGAGTATGATGACATCTTCCTGATGTCAAATGATGACATCTCCCTAATCACGCACCTGAGACTAGCTCAGACTCAACTAGAGAGATCCATCTTCAGTTCTCCCTAGAGCAATTGATGGTCGATTTTTTTAGGCTATAGGAAATGAATGTTCCCATGGTGGAGGAGAACACTAGACTGAGTGCTGGAAATTCCAGACTCTCTGAGCTTCTTTCTTTAAGGGACACTGATGTGGCTCTCATCTCTTTGAGGTTAACTTAGGAACTTGACCGAGTCAAGGTTAAGTCAGCTGAGAATGAAAGAGCTTCTCAAAGTTCTCTGAATGAGATTTTAGCTCAGAAAGATAGGGATTTCGAAGCACTTCAGACGAAGTTCAATTACCTCTTTTCCAGACATGAGTTCCTGAAAAGTAGAGAGGAGACCCATTTTCAACTGACTTAGTCAGTGAAAATAACTCAGTACCACTTAGTCTATAAGATGAAAACAAGGAATGGGTTAGTACAGTTCTTGATAAGAATTCAGAAAAGTAAGTTCAGGAGTCAACAAGAAGTTGTACTCAGGAAAAATAAATAACTTCATTGATTGATAAGAAAATACAAGTATCCTGAAGCTATTACAAAATTCCTGAACAACTAACTCCTGATCTAATCTTCATCCTTATTCCAAGCAGTCAGTGGAATCTCGTACATCTCCAGTACTCGATTCAGGACCTGCTTCATCCTGTTCCGATCAGCAACGGCCCCGGTAGCTCTTCCTACTCTGACGACTTCTTCAGAAATTGCTTTCCGGTCCAGCTGCTTAGAATTCCTAAAGAGTAGAGGAGGGTACTTGATGAATTCCGGAGGAGCGATCTCAACACCTTCAGTGTCAGCATGTCTGATGATTTCAGCCCATAGATCAGGATGCTCCTGTGCCATCCAGTGATGGAGTATGACGTCTTTTTCTTCAGTCTGATCGTCCCATAACCCCACCACATAGAATAGGTATGCCCACCTATTCCGGATCGGAATCCAAACCTCCAGCATCTCAATCGGAATGAAGTCTTCAACAAACTTCGATGGAGGATGACTTTGATCTGGTCTGACCACCATCTTCCTCTGAGTCTTTATCCGAGATCCAGATGATACAGATTTCTTCTTCTGGACCTGAGAAGTCAGATACTCATTAGATTCTTTTAGGCGCTGGATCTGACTGAGCATCGAAATTTCTTTCATTTTTGCTATCTTTTCAGCATCAGTCATCACCAATTTCTTCTGAGTGGTCAGCCCAGATGACATTATTTGTTCCTCCATCTCCTTATATAACGGCTCGAGAGCCGAATCTTCAGTGGGTCCCAACTTCTTCGGATCTGAGCCTTCAGCAGTTTCGATGGCGGCTACGGATCTAGTCCTCTTTCTATCCGCAACCTTCAGTTCAAGGGGAAATTTCTTCTTCTTAGCTTTGCCAGTAGTAGCAATTTGCTTCTTCCCTTCTTCCCCCTTTTTGGCATCATCGTCATTAATACATTTGACAACTTCATCCACTGACTCCGCCAAAAGATTGAACTGACTATCCATCTCAGTCTGCTTCACCTGCAATTGCCCAATCTGCCCTACCATTCCTCTCAGGCCGATACTGAGCTGATCAATGGCTGAATTGTGTGCAGCCTTCAGTCGACCCTCGAAGTTTTCCATCCTTGAGTCTAGGGCAGATGCAATTTTCTCCTTCTCCTGAGCAGACAACTCCCTCAGCAGGTCCTCCTTCAGTTCAGTTCTTAACTTGACCAACTTCTCATCAACCAGTTGATCAACCTTTTCAGATAGTTGTTGATCCAGAAAGTTGGCAAGTTTAGTCTCCTGCTGAGTCTGCACATCTGAAACCATCTGATTGCAGTTCTGAATAGCATCCTTGGTTTGCTCGGAAATGACAGTGAGCTCTACATTGATTTAAGACCGAGCTTCCCCAAAGAGATCAATTGCTGCATGCATATCAGAGGCCATATCATTCAGGTCTTTATCCAGCCTTTTCATCTTCCTATTCAAAGTTTTAGAATTTGAATCAACCCTAATTGCCTGTCGCTCAACGAGAGTTACCCTTCTGTGCATATTCGAAAGAGCTCGTGAGGAATTTTCAGTGAACATAGCCGCTGGGGTGATCCAGTTTCCTCTAACTCGGATAAGACCTGATCGACCCTCTCCTGAAGCCTCCGCTGCCCCGGGTCCAAGGGGTGCATCATCGGCCGGTGCACTGACTCCCTCAGTGCCACCTGGCTGATCGTCATCAGCAATCACCACCACCTCCATTTCAGCTTCCTTCTCCTTTCCCTTCTCTTCAGCTAACTGAGTCTCGGGCTCAGGATACGTTCTGCGAACTGTTCTGATAAAATCCACCATTTTGATCAGATGATGTAGAGAGTTAACACCAAAATGATCAAAGAGGGCGGCTTCTAAATCTGCAATGCAGTCCCATCCTCTGGACTCTCCTAGCTGGCTGAGCTCAGACCAAGTAGCATTTCTGATCATGGCAAAAGTGCGGAGTTGCACAACTGCCTCCTTCTGAGCCTCAGTAAGATCAGGGAATCTCCTCTCCACCATCTCAGCTGCCTCTCCCCTTGCAACTATCTCAAAATCTGATAGACTGTTCACATCGGGCGCAGGGAAAGGCCATGGTGCTTCATGCTGAACTGATTCAGCAGCCTCTTGCTCAACTCCTCCTTCCTGAGCAGGCTCTTCCTGACCCAAACTCTGATAGGTTTCAGCAATAGTAAGGATTAGCTGGTTGGGATCAGGGGATGCAATCGGAGCAAATTCAGGAACAGCCTGCGCCTGAGCTGGTTCCTTCTCAACAGCTTCAGCAGAATCCTGCGCCTGAGCTGATTCCTTCTCAACAGCTTCAGCAGATTGCACTTCCATAAGCTTCTTCTCTCGCTCAGCTGACCCAGAGTAGAGAAATTTCAGCTTTTGTTGCTTGGGTCTGGAAGTCTTAGATTTATCCTCCGCTGGCTTTGCTGTATCAGACTCTGAAGACTTGCCTGCCTGAGCCTGGACTTTTCCAGTCATGCTCGCCTGGGCCTTCTTCTTCTGAGTCCGAGGCCTTCTCCTTGTGCCAGCATCATCAGAATAAGCTCTGAAGAGATGGATTTTTGCTGGGATCTCTAGTGATTGGGCCTGATCCACATCACCGAGATCCAGAGTCTCCAAGAGCATAGAGATCTTGGTGCCAAAATGCATCTTGGCCTCAAAAGTCGCCTGCCCCTCTGGCGAGTACTTGATTTTACTGGTCTCAGCTACCAGCATTTGGAGGAAGTAACCCTCCCAGTCAAAATTGTGCAGAGGGGCGTCGGAAATAGCCATCATTGTGAACAGCTTCGACCTGGAGATCTGCTCCAATCCTCCAGCAATTCCCATCACTCCCTGACTTGTCAGGTCGAAGAAGTGACGGTTTTCAGTCCTCAAGACTGATTTATTCAGGCCGAATTTCAGCACGACATCTCCATCACACAGGGGCTGGAGAAAATCCCTCTCATTCCCAAACCCATAATCCACTGGGCTTCGTCCTCTATTGGGAAGATTAAAAACCTCCTTAATCTTCTCCCGAATGTTGAAGGTGACCCACCTCCTGACCATCTCCTCCTCACCATCCTTTCCCTTCTCACAGGTGGTCAAGGGAATACAAGTTTCCCACTCCTGGGAATCCTTGTTTTGCGCCATCTTCAGGTAGAAGGCAGCAATGAGTCTGGGGTGGAGCCTCTGTGGCTTTGCAGTGATGAACTGCAGAAGACCTGCATTATTAAAAAGGTCTCGCACAGGCATAATATCGGGGTTATTAGAAGAAAAATCCCCATAGAGCTCGTAATGTATTTCGTTTCTTAAACGGAAAAGGTTTCCAAAAAAGGTATCGGCAGAAGGTGAAGCCATGGAAGATTTTAAGAGATTTGAAGAGAATCGGTTTTTAGAGAAGATAAGTTAAGAAAATATTGGGTGCATAAAAGTTTTAACAACACGATCTTCTCTTATTTATAGAAAGAAAAATTCGGTTTTAATCGAACGGTTTAGAAAATAGTGACCTATGGGATTCAATGGACAAGATTGAGCAGTAAAAAGCATTTGCCTTTTCGGTTCTTCAAAGGTAATTGGTCAAAATTTTATTGATAACTGTTCCCGCCCACAGTGCATTAAATGCACATTAGAGCATGTCCGTATTTAATTCAAACAAATTAAATTAAATAATAACCGAATATTAAAACGAACGGCTGGGATCATTTGGCAAATTAAATTGATTTGATAATACAACAAACAGTAAAAAGGATAATGCACGCAATATCAGAAGACTTAGACAAAAATCAGGAAACATACCAGTCAGTCAGATATGTATTCTGACTGATACCACTTATTGCCATATCAGGGTGACAAGCCCTGAGTTCAGTGTCCTGAATCTTAGTCAGTCTATACTGATCATCCGTTTTATACTGAATGTTCCCCCTACAACCATTCACATTCTCTCTGAGTTCCCTTCATCCTGAGTCTATATTAGTTATTCCCCCTGACCTTGTGCATTCTTATTAGAGATTCAAACTGAATCACCTAAGCCTGGGTCAAGGAGTCCTAACTCTACTGATAACTCAACAAACCTGGTTTCAGGCAAAGCCTTAGTCAGGATGTCAGCTCTCTGTTTTTCAGTAGGGACTCTCTCCATCCTGATGTCCTTCTTCTCCACATGATCTCTGATAAAGTGATGCCTGATGTCTACATGCTTACACCTTGTATGTAAGACTGGGTTTTGGGATATGGCAATGGCACTATTATTGTCACAATAAATTGGGACTTCAGTGGCCTCAACTTGGTAGTCTCTCAGTTGTTGTTTCAGCCAAAGAATCTGAGAGCAACAACTGCCTGCCGCCATATACTCAGCCTCAGTAGTAGACGTTGCAACACTGGTTTGCTTTTTAGAAAACCAAGAGATCAGTTTACTCCCTAGAAACTGACATGTGCCTGTAGTTGATTTCCTATCAAGTCTACAGCCTCCATAATCAGCGTCTGAATAGCCAGTCAGTTCTAGGTTGTCATCAGAGGGATACCAAAGTCCTAAGTTGACTGTACCTCTTAGGTATTTCAGAATCTTTTTGGCACTCTCTAAATGACTCTTCTTTGGATCAGACTGATACCTTGCACAAACTCCAAATGCATAAGTGATGTCAGGACGACTAGCAGTCAGATATAATAAAGATCCTATCAGTGCCCTGTATTCAGTCTGATTTACTGAGGCTCCTTCTTTGTCAGGATCCAGCTTCTCATTTGTGTTCATGGGAATGCGTGAGACTCTGCTAGACTGAACTCCAAATTTCTGAATCAAGTCCCTCGCATACTTGGACTGATTAATAAAAATTCCGGAGTCAGTTTGCCTGACTTGGAGACCCAGAAAGAAATTCATTTCTCCCATCATTGACATCTCAAATTTCCCAGTCATCAGCTTGGAAAATTTCTCACAAAGCTTCAGATTAGGAGATCCAAATATTATGTCATCCACATAAATCTGAACCAAGAGAATGTCTTCCCCTTCGGTGATCCGGAAGAGGGTCCTGTCCACTGTTCCTTTCACGAACCCGTGGTCTATCAGGAATTGGGATAATGTATCATACCAAGCTCTCGGAGCTTGCTTCAGGCCATAAAGGGCTTTCTTCAGGTGGTATACTTTATTACCGACTTCGAATCCAGGAGGTTGCTCAACATACACCTCTTCATTCAGTACACCATTCAGAAAAGCACTCTTTACGTCCATCTGATACACTTTGAATTTCTTGAATGTTGCATAAGCCAGAAACAACCTGATTGCTTCTAATCTTGCGACTGGAGCAAAGGTCTCATCATAGTCGATACCTTCGGCTTGAGAGTAACCTTTTGCTACTAGCCTGGCTTTATTTCTGACAACAACATTCTTCTCATCCCTCTTGTTCTTGAAAACCCATTTGGTGCCAATAACATGTTGACGCCTAGGTCTATCAACTAACTCCCAAACCTGATTCCGCTCAAACTGATTGAGCTCATCCTGCATGGCTAGGATCAAGTTGGGATCAGCTAGAGCTTCTTCTATGCTTGTAGGTTCCTGATCACTCAGGAAGCAACAAAACATAGCGCTTTCACCAAAGGACAACCTCGTCCTGACCCCCTCATTGATATCTCCAATGATATCAACCAATGAGTGATCATCTAGCCATCGCCTCCTGCTGACTGGAGCACTGGGAGCTACTGATGTTCCATTGCCTGATCCTGAAACATTAGTCTCAATAATAATAGGCAAAGAAGCGGAACGAGCAAGAACAGGGGATACTGAGTCATTTTCTGAGGGTTGACCAATATCAGAGAAATTGTTTCCCCCTACAGTGTTGGACTCAGTAACTGTCTCAGGTGCAGAAGCATCATCACCGACAGTACGTACTTCAGGTTGAGTCTGTCCTTCCGTCTGAGACTCAACATTTTCCGAGGCAGGGGCTTGCTGAGGGTTGGTCTGAAGTCCATCCTGATCTTCATCATCATCATCCCATCCCTTGGGAGCACTGGCAAGTTTGATCTTGAATTCAGGATTCTTCAGACTCAGCCTTGTTACCCTTTTGGTAATTCCCTCAGTATCAGGACTTGGAACCTGTTTCCTATGCACTGATGCAGTCTCATCAAACACAACATGAGGTGTTTCCTCTACACAAAGGGTCCGACAGTTATACACACTGAAAGCTTTACTGACTGAGGAGTATCCTAAGAAAACTCCCTCATCAGATTTGCTATCAAAGGCTTTCAGCTGGTCTTT
>JAPKLY010003945.1:0-16496 GCA_026898435.1 Prunella vulgaris
AGGCAAATTCATCAGGGGTTTTGGGATCTAATCAAAATACCAAGATTATCCCAACAGGTCTTCATCCTCCACTCAGAATAGTACATGTTGTACTATTTATCTTCATTCACAGAATTCTGGTTGACTTGAATTAGTCTTCATTAACCTCCAGAATCTTAGAAATAAACTCCTCTTAAGTACTTTATAGTCTACACTAATTTGAGCTTAAGGGTCTTGATAATCTTCATTAACTCTTGAACTTGTACTTCAGTCTTCAAACATATATATCAGCTGTAGGGTTCTGAACTTTACAGCTGTAGGGTCCTGAAAAATAGAAACTGGTTGTAGACAAAACATTACAGCTGTAAGGTCATGTCTTAGCTGTAGGGTGATCAAATATACAGCTGCAGACTTTCCTTTAGCAACTATAACTTTCTTAGCCAATTTTCTCAAGTCAAAGCATTAGTTTTAATTCAATACAGAATACATATTTTGCATATATCAAAATCTAAACAGGTACTTAACATTACCCTACGAATTTTTTTAATTTTTTATGCATTTAATTATATATAAGTCCAACTTGAGTCACATTTTTTTTAACTTCATCAAATTAATTTTTTTTTATTTCTAAGTTGTTTATATATATATATATATCAAGAAAATTAATTTTATAAAATTAATGTTTGCTACTAAATTATTTAATTTGTTAGTTCTTTATGTATTTAATTGTTTATAACTCCAAATTGAGTCATTTTTTTTAAATTCATTAATTTTTTTTCATTTTATTTATAGTTTATTCATATTTATATCAATTTTTTAATTTTATAAATTTAATGTTCTACACACTAAATTTTTTTTATTTTGTTTATTTTTATGCATTTCATAATAGAACATAAAAAAAATAAATTTGAGGTAGAATATAAAATTTAAATTATAAAACATAAATTTATAAAAAAAATTAGAATATAAAAGAATATTCAACATGAAAATAAATAAATTATTTAAAAAAAATTCACTCATTATCTTCCGAATCAAGTTGAACTCCACTTCCACCCTCGCCTCCATTCTCTCCCTCACGTCCATTCCCACCCCCATCACTCGAATCAGAAGACTCAATAACTTTCATACCGACCCTTTTGGAAAGGGCAATCAACCATTCTCCAGCTTCGTATCCCTTGTGTTCTGATTTGTGTTACTTCTTCTTCATGTCAAAGAGTTGGCGCTCCATGTGATGGAGGGGTGAGAGTCGATCGAGTAGAATGACGAGCTCTGATGTTAGGATAAATGAACAACTTTATTGTGATTGTCCAATCCTACGATCTTCACCTTCTTAACTCTGATCACATCAAAATAGATGTGGTCGACGTCAACAGGGACGGGGTAGGATTCTTCGGAATGGATACCGACTGCGTCTGGCCTCGGCGATGGCATCTATCACCTTGTTCAGAAATTAAAATAAATAAAATTATAATTTAATAATAATTGAAGACTAATTAGAACAAAATTATAAATACTTATATGGATCTCGGTAGTGCAGTGATAGGTGGACTCTCTAGTCTTTTGGTTCACTAGGTGACTAAAACTCTCTCTCGAAGTAGGGGGCTTCTGTCGGAACTCCCTCTCCTATTATAAATTAAATTAAATTAATAAATTTATAATTGACTATTAAAAAATTAAATAATTACAAAAGCGAGATTGTGCTCCTAGATTGTCCGATAGCCAGTCTGATGCTTGGCGATGCTTTATCCCGTACGGTCGCTCATCCGATTGTTCTGGGCCTTTTTCGACTTTTCCATCACAGTCAGATCCATCCAATGGGCAACCAAACCGTCCCAGATGCGCCGACCATCTGGCACTATCCCCAGGTTAAATTTCTTGCACTTATCTTTCCACTATTTCGTCATGGTGTAGACTATGTCTTTCATCCGACGAGCTTACTCGCAGAATAGGGGGTATACTTCAGCATCGTGTGTCGGATCCCAAACACATCTTTTCTGAAATCAAATTCATAAAAAAATATAAATTCTATTTTTAATATTTTAAATATTAGTAATATAAAATATAAAATTCATAAATACACCTTAAATTCTTCAAAAAAAAAAAGTTGTTCCTCTTTTCACCCGGTATGTATGTCCACGAGGGAGCGCCATAAGCCCATGACACAATCGTGAGGCAGCTGATGATTGTATGGAAAACCTTGTTACTAGGAAGCAGTATGCATAAATAATAAATTAATATTAATAATACATAAAAATAAATTAAAATAGAAAAATAAAATACGTATATTCTGTCAGACGACATATTGTTCAGTTGGGTGACATATAGAGGATGCTGCCATGAAGAAGATCAAATGGCAGAGGAGGAGCCAGCCCAGTGGGAGGATGAATGGGAGAAAGGAGTCATCACAAAGTCCTGTCGGAACACAGGGACCTCAGGTAATGGGAGTGATCGTCCTCACCTCCTCCCTCTCCCTCTCCCTCTCCCCTCCCCTACCCTGGACCTCATCCTGCTAACTCATCTATACCAAATTTAGATTTAAATTAAATGAAATGTCAACTAATTTTAGAAGATAACTAAGCATACTCAACTAAATAACTAATTAATTAAATCCATATATATTAATCAACTAATTTTAATAAATTAATAATAATCAACTAATTAACAACCAATTTTAATAAACTAAACAAATTAAACATAATAAATATTATATATTTACATAACATACTAATTAAATACAATAAACTTTAAAATTAACATAAGTTAACAATTTAACTAATTTTAACATAACAATTAACATAACATAATTAATAATTTTAATTAACATAACATAATTAACCAGTATAATTAATATAATAATATAAAATAATTAACAATTAGCATAATAACATAACATAATTAACATTTTAATTAACATAATAACATTAAATAACTAAACATGTAAATTAACATATAACATAACATAATTAAGGAATAATTATAAAACAAGAACACTTGTAACACACTATTTGCCAAGAGGAATATCAAAAAACTCATTTGACAAGGAGGGTCAAAAGTGGTCCCTACATTAAAAAAGTGGCTGACACCTTCTGAAAATTTAAAAGTGGTCCCATGCTACTGCTGCATATTCCTTTTTTTTTACTATTCAAATTTTAAACCACCATTCCTGACATTTTCTTTCTTTCTTTTTTCCTTTTTCATGTCGTGACTTTTTCCTTTTTTTTAAACCATCATGCTACTGCCGTGACTTTTTCCTCTTTTTTTTTTAATTTAAAATTTTCTATTGTTTATTTTAATATATAATATTTTTCTTTTACAGTTTTCACATCTAATTTTAAATTTGAATTTAAATTTAATTTAATTATTTTTAATTTTATTAATTTGAAATGTAATTTTTTTTTTACAGATTCACATTTAATTTGAATGTTAATTAAAATTTAATTTAATTATTATTAATTTAATTTATTCAAAATATCAATTTTGAATTGTAATGATTTATTTCTGCAGATCAAATGTGGATTCTGAATAGCAATAATTTTATTCACACAAATTCAAAATTTCAATTCTGATAGCAATAATTTATTACTGCATATAAAAAAAGGGGTTCTATATATTTCATGTTTTTGAACAAAAATATTACAGCAATAAGCAAAAAAAAAATTACATCAACAAACAAATCTAAAAATCACAAGTCCTCTAAAGTCACCTCCACAGCCAAAACAATCTCAACCCCCGAGCTGATGGAATTCCTAAAAAACAAATTTGTGTTTAAATCAAAATTTGTAGAAATCAAATCCAACAAAAATACAAAATCCCTAAAAATCATAACAAAATCCAACAAAAACACAAAATTCCTAAAACTAACAGATCCCTAAAACTAACAGATCACATAATATATGTAAAAAGAATAAAAAAATCTTGAATATGTCCCAGAAACTAACAGATCCAATAAGCATGTAAATTTCAAGATCAGAAACTGAATTTCCAGGAAAAATTGAAGGGATGCAACAACTCTCCAAGATTGCAAATTAATTTTTTGAGATATGACGGTATGTTTTGTATGTGATTTTAAAAAAAAAAATCATCCAAAAGCAAATCAACCTGCTTAATTTTAAAGAACCTAACACTACTTTGTAAACCAATTTGAAAAAAAAGAAAACATGATTGAATCGGAAACCAAAAAAAAAATGTATGAAACCCAAAAGTAATAATCCAGAATGTATGAAACAAAAAAAAAATGTATGAAACCCAAAAAAATCCAGAAAAAGAAATTTGAACCCTAATCTGCATAAATCAACTTCCAATCAAAACCATAATCTGAAAACAAACCTTAATATGCATAAACCTTGTGGAAATCGGCTGGATCGAACGGACAGACGACTGAATTGGACAGACGGCGGCAGAATCAGACTTCAACGCGATGCTCTGATTGGTGAGGCAGCGGTCGATGGCGGAAAGCACCGATTGAAACTTGCAATTACGGTCGTGAGGAGAGAGAGAGGGAGAAAGGGTGTGGGAGGGTGAGATCGTCAGCGCAGGCGTTATGGGGATCGTGTCCGGCTTTGTGGCCGTGAGAGAGAGAGAGAGGAATTTGAAATCTGAAATCTGAAAATTGGGGGTGGTGAGGGGTTTTTATTTGATAGATGGGAGTGTAGGTGTGTAGGGATTGGGGTAGGGTTTTCAGACTTTTAATAGTGTGTGTCAGATGGGCCCCATTTTATTGATCTTATTTGTAAAATGGGATTGATTTTGTGACCCTTCATGTAACATGGGATTTTTTGTATTCCTTCATGTAATAATACTATCATAAATGACCTTATATGTAACTTACCCTATAATTAAACATTTAAAGGGCTTGAAAAGAGTTGGAAAGAGTTGAACGATCGTGAATGAAGGGGGATATATAAGATATTAATTAATCATTTTGATTTTTATAATGATCAAGAATATATGAGTTATTTAATAAATATAAAAAATTTAGAAATTATAATATGAATATTTTACATGTAAAATAAATTATATTCAAAAATTTATGGATCCTGATCGGATCCGGTTGCATCTAAATAATTTTTTTTTTCAAAATCTTGTGCTAGACAAATTTCTGGATTTTCGTTCACAGATTGTATTACAATATGAGTAAATGCAAACTACTGTAAGGCGAAATATGTGTTACTGTTAGATTAAATGTTATTCTTTACATATATTTATTTATCTTTGTAAAATAAATATTTTTTCTATACAATGTAATCCAAAACATGTGTTACTCTAAGGAACAAATATTGGTTTTTCACAATGATTTATTTATTTTTTAAAATTAATTATTTTTTCATATAATAACACATATAAAATTGAAAAAAATTTATTATTACATGAAACAATATATCTATGTTTAAAGAGAAAATGATTAAATTAAGAAAAAAATATTTGTTCTTATAAAAATACATTATCTCCTTATAACAAGTGTTTGCTCATATAGTTACACAAATTTAGAGCAAATGTGTATTAATATTAGAGAAAATGTGTGTTATTATCATATTAAATATTTTTCTTGTAGATGTATTCATTTTTTAATATAGATATAAATATTTTTCATATAATAAAACAATAAAATGTGTATTACTATAAGAATAAATGTTGATTTTCATAAATATCTGTTTATTTTTATAAAAATAATTATTTTTTCATGTAATAGGATATGTAAAGTTGGGGATAGAGATTTTTTAGGTCCCATAACTTTTGCCTTTTTCCAAATACGTCCCAATAAAGTTAATTTATCCAATTACATCCCAAATGTCTATTAAGTATACAATTTACGTCCCAATAAAGTTAATTTATTCAATTACGTCCCAAATATTTATTAAGTATACAATTTACGTCCCAAATCTCACCGAATTTAACCGAAGTAAGCAAAACAACGTCGTTTTGGCCCCATGTGCCGATCACGTGCCATTTAAATTGGGGCTTTCCGGCGTGTTGGTGACATGGAATTTATTTTTAAATTTTCAAATAATTTTTTTGCCAAAATAAATTAATGGATTTCCACCTCATTTTCTAATATTTAATAAAAATGAATAATTAAAAAACAAAAATTTCCCTAATTTAAAAAGAATCTCGTCCTCTTCTTTCCCAAATAATTCAATTGTATCTAAAGAACTTAATTGCACTTGAGGCTCCTCGTATCAGCATTTCTTCTATGTTGGTCCCGAAATTAGTATAAATCAATGTATGGGGGGGAAATACACTGATGTCAAATTTTCCCGAAAGGCTCAGGAAAATGCTCTTTCAAACCTAGTCAGGAAAATCCTGAAGTGTTCTATAAACCTGATGGTCCTCAGGGGCAGCAGGGACGGATCAGGAAAGAACCAGAAAGGCTAGGTCAGAGTTGTGCTCTCAGAAGCTTAGTAGAGATAACCCACCTACTGACAGCTCAGAAGCAAGTCAGTTGGATAGCTATCTCAGTAAGCTCAGTTTAGTGCGGAATATGAGCCCTTAAGTGTTTACTCGTTTTAGTTTCTGAAAACTTTTCAGTTTGCTTAGTGAAAATGTGGTTAGGCTGGTGCACCGATTTAAGGATCAGGATGACAAAGTCAGTCCTGATAGTTTTCAAAAAACAATGCAAGTATGCTTCAGTTTAATATGAATGACAGTTTATGATCCTGAGCAGAATAGTAAATCAGCACACAAGGGTCTTTTTAACGTGGTTCGGAGATAACCAACTCCTACGTCCACGACCTGATTGAACAGGAAGCTATCCTCAAAACCCCGAGGATAGGTACTTGGGTTTTACGTGCCAAGGGACACGAATAGCCAACTTCCTCTCTAAGGAACTGACCCCTGGGTGGTTTTACAAGTCTCAGTCCTTCCTACCAACCAACTCACAACCTGAGGGGTTTGGTATTCACGTTTTCCAACTATTGTGTATTGATCCCTCTAACAAATCAGTGCTAAGGGTGGAATCAATACTCTAAGCAAAATACAGAATGAGATTCTTACTACAACACTAGGGAAACTTAAAGTTCATAGTGTTGTTCAAAGTATGCTTTGAGTGCTTGGAATCTTGAGAGTTCTTCACTTAGAAATTTCCCGTTACCTTGAATGGGGGCAAGGTCTTATGTATTTATAGGGACGTTTGAAATAGATCCGTTGGAGGAGATCCGTTTCAAACCTTCCTATTTTAGGTAGATGCAGGTACTGGCTGTCCTTGTCTGACATGGACCATACCTAGTATGGTAAAGTCTCTGATCTGCCGCCTGCACCTCTGAGAGGCATTAAATGCTCTTCAGTCTCCGTACATATGTGTCGCCTTCTTACTGGTCGTTGGTCCAATGGCTAGTTTGTCAGCATTGACTTTCTGATCCTCGTACATTTATGACTCTGAGTCTCTCGTTCTTTACTCAACATAAATGTTTGTCTTATGTTGGAGACTCTGACATTCTTTCTGCTTCATTAGACTTCCATTCGCACGTGTAACCTTTGGGTCTCAGGTCTTACGAGTATCAGGATAACTGATACTAAGCCCAAGTCAGGACTTATGAACATCAGAAGGACATTCAGCCTGATCAAGGTTACATTGTGCCTTCACTGATAAAGACTTCCTTGAGCATGCTTAGTTTACTCAGTTCTGTCAGGATCAGTGGTCTTCTTCAGGATGGCTTCTAGGCTTCTTCAGGAGTCTTTCTAGGTTTTTCAGGTTGCAGCTTCAGGTTGATCATCTTCAGGACGATCATACCTTCAGGGTTGGAAACAGCTTCAGACTTCAGACTTTAAGGACGTCTCCATCAGTCCTCACTCCTCAGTACGTTCCCCCTTAACTGAATACCTGTGAATAGAAAAACTATTCTAACCTATCTATCATGAGCCTATCATCCTGATGAACTATACTTAGGCAAATTCATCAAGGGGTTTTGTGATCTAATCAAAATACTTCCTGATTGTCCCAACATTCTACCCCAAAAAAATTTCATTGCAGAAGAACATAGTTTTTTTTCCTCCCCAAATATTAATTAAAGGAACTCCATTGCAGAAGAACACAACTTCATCGCATACCCTAAAATTGAACCCAAATGCCAGAAATTGGTGGCGTAAAATGTTTTTGCCAAATTGGAGGTGTAACCAATGTTTGCGATGGCTGCTTCCATTTGGCAAAAATATTTTACGCCTCCAAAAGAAATACTATGTTCTTCTACAATGAAATTTTTTTGGGGAAGAAGAAATGCTGATACGAGGAGTCTTAAGTGCAATGGAGTTCTTCTGATACAATTGAATTATTTGGGAAAGAAGAGCACGAAATTCCTTTTAAATTAGGGAAATTTTTGTTTTTTAATTATTCATTTTTATTAATTATTAGTGTTGTGGGAGCAATAATTAAATAATAATATGGGCTCAGGCCCATAAATTATTATTTGAGGTCCAAACTCAATATTGCAAAGCTTGGGGCGCGAGCAAGGTACATCTCGACGAGCATGAGCAAGATACATCTCGACGAGCATGAGCAAGATACATGTCGACGAGCACGAGCAAGATACATGTCGACGAGCACGAGCAAGGTACATGTCGACGAGCATGAGCAAGACACATGTCGACGAGCACGAGCATACTCAAAGTCAACACACCAAGAGTAATTACAGCAATTACGCCAAATGTGCAGCATAATTAATGCCGTTCAGAGGCCATACATGGAAGCTGACATTTATTATGGAAGACTTTCCATAATAACTTTTGTAACGGTTTTGTTGACTAGCACATAGTAATTGATGCACGTGCCTTATTTAGAATACTCTATAAATATGGCTTTAAGGCCACCATTGTAAGGATTCGAACCTTTACACAATCAATAGACTATACTTAAGTCCCAGCTCTTGCAATATAAGACCTGGGAAAATCTTGGTGTTCTTTACATATTTCCGTACATTTATTCGAGTATTTTTATATTATTTGTTATCCTGATCCCAGCCACATACGAAAAAATTAGGTAATAACAATTGGCGCTAGAGGAAGGGCAGCGTTCATATCTCCAAATCTTCATCACGTATTTGAAGTTCATCTTCAAATCTTCAAGTTTGAAACTCAGATTTTGAAGTTTATCTTCAAATCTTCAAACGACTTTCGAAGAAAATCATAGCAAGAAGATGACGAAATCGAAGGCTGCTACCACTTCTCGTAATTTTTTGCCCAATGCTTCTGCTGGATGCTCCATGGCACCTCAAGAGGGGAATCCAACCACTGGAAATGCATTCACCCCAAACCATGCCCCAGTGGCTGAGCGTGCTCAGTCCACGCCCGGGCATCGGATAAGGGAATTGATGCCTATTCCGATGCAAAACTTCGAATCCCCTGAACAAGTAGATTCATACGTCCGGTAGCTCCGGCAAAAAGCGAAAGAAATGAGAGCAGCAAGGAGTTCATCCTCTGCTCCTAGGAAAAGTTATAATTTCCGCCAACACAAGGTGAGAAAAATGGATGAGCAAGAGGGAGAAAGTCATGCGCAAGCAATGGAATCTCGTTCACAATCAGTTTTCAATCGACTGGGTTCTGATCTTTCTAAAAGATCTTCTTCATGGCCTGCCAATCGGGAAATACCAAACGTGTCTTCCCTCCCTGAGTCACTAACGAGATCATCCAACTACACTCCGATGCAAATCTCATATTCTAGAGGAACAGAGCCTGGTAACTCGGCCCAGCAGCAAATGAGCTTTGCACAGAGTGCGTTGCTAAGACGCGATCAACCCCGAATCTCAGTTCATGATCGGTTGGGCCCAGCGGGTTTTCCACACTATGCTATCGGAGAACCTGTCGTTGAAATGGTAAGACCTAAGGCAGTGCAAGATGACCAACAATCCCTCCTCCACGCCTTACAAAAAAGGCTAGCTGAGGTGGAGGGTAAGATGGAGTCAAGGGGTGAACCCTCAAAACGATTAAGCTCGGACAATGAGCCATTGGCCATCGAGCTGGAAGAAGCCCAAGTTCAATCAAGAATAATTCCTTTTCAAGCTCCCCTCTACGAGGGAAAGACTGATCCAGAGACCCACCTTTCCAAATATAGAATTTACATGACAGGCCGAGGTGCAACGGCTGCAACAAAGTGCCGCCAATTTCCTCTCACTTTGGGTGAATTGGCCCACAAGTGGTATGTGAATCTTGCTCCTCGTTCTATTCATAGCTTCTCTGAGATAGGGGAGAAGTTCGTATCATACTTTGCGGCAAAAATCAATAAACCAGAAAGTCGTCATCGTCTGATGAGAGTTAGACAACAGAAGAATGAAGGGGATGAGGAATACATCGATAGAATTGATGAGATCATCCTCAGTGGAGAGCCCGTCAGTGAGGAGTTGGCACTTCATTCACTTCTCGGAGGATTTAGGGGAGATTCCCCCATGTTTTGCAGTCTTACCAAAGACATCCCAACAACATATGCGGAATGTAGAAGACGAGCAGGCGAGCTCATCAATCGCCAAAAACTGTTGGCACAAAGGTTGGGAGAAGTGAAAGAAGAGGAGAAGCAAGTAAAATCTACCTCTTTCAAAAAGAAGAATGGGGGTAAAGCGTCCAAAACTCCGGGAACCTTTAAAAGGTTTGACGCCGGTGAAGAGGTAAGCATAGTGGACAAACTGAATCAAACTCCGGCTTATATCTTCAATGCCATCAAGGATAAGAACATGCTTGAGCATCCTCGCCCACTACGAGATGTGCCACGTCGTCCAAATGATAAACGATTCTGTGCCTATCACGATAGTCCTGGCCATAATACGAGCAAATATCGTGATCTCCTCAGGCAACTGTGGAAATTGTTTGAGGAAGGGAAATTGAATGAGTTTGTCAAGCGACCAGCGCCGAGGCGAGATGATGCTGGACAAGGCTTGAAGAGAGATAGAGGAAATCAACCTCCACCCCAGCAAGTTGGGGTGGCAGACCTAGAGGATGAAGATGATGAGTCTTCAGGCGAAGAGCCTCCTATTCGAGCTGGAGGAAATGTGCACATGCTTCAATCTGGTGGAGCCTTAGGAGGTCTTACTCCGGTGATCAACACTTCAAACAGAAAGAGGAAGGCTGAATTGAGAGCACTTAACGAGGTAAATCTCGTTACACCTCCTGAACCAACCATCTCCAAAAGTTGTGTGATCTCATTTTCCAATGAAGATAGGGAAGGACTGCTATACCCAAAAAATGACGCACTGGTCATTTCAGCAAAAATTCTTGGAATGAATGTTAACCGCATCCTTGTTGATAATGGATGTTTCTGCAACATCATCTTCAAGTCAGCACTCGATCAAATGGGCAATCTTGCGAGCTACGTCAAGCCGTACAACACCGTACTCAAAGGTTTTGGAGATACTGCAGTCACAGCCTATGGAAGAATCAAGCTCGCAGTTGAGCTTATTTGCTGTAAAAATGACAAAGTAAGGATTACTAGGCCTATAGAATTTGTAATAGTTGATTTGCCAAATGTCTATAATGGCTTCTTAGGTCGTCCTTTTCTTGAGTCATTCGAGGCCGTAGCGTCCTCCTACTTTTATTGTATTAAGTTTCCCACCATTGAAGGTGTGGTTGGCACCATTAAAGGTGACCAAATAATGGCAAAGAAGTGTGTGAACTACCCCTATGAGTCTTTAGATTACACTTTTTCTTTTGAAGATTTAAGTGTAAGAAATATTGATGAGCATAAACATACTGTAACCGCCGAGATGGACATAGAGTTTGATGAACTTGATAATCAAGTCCCCATGGACATCGATCAAGATTCAATTCAACACATAGTCCACAAAGACTCTTGCTCAAATAAAGATTGCTCAAGTGATGAGTTGGAACCAAGAATCGGATTTGAGCCAGCAACTCTCGATCTTGATCCCCGGCATGAAATAAAGGATCTAAGGAAGCTGAAAAGAGCAACTCCAGTAGAGGAACTTGAACATATTCCTGTTGATACAACACGACCGGATCTCGAGGTATTGATTGAATCTCGAATCCCAGTAGATATGAAAGAGGAAGTAATTGAGTTCCTCAAGAGTAATATTGATGTATTTGCATGGTCTCATCAAGATATGGTTGGGATTGATCCCAAACATGCATGTCATCATCTCAAGATTGATCCATCAAGAAAGCCAATCTCGCAAAAGCGTCGAAAGTTTGGCCCCGAGAAATATGCTGCTCTAGCAGAGGAAGTGAAGAAATTGCTCGACAATAAATTGATTGAGCAAGCTAGAGACGAACCTCAATGGGTAGCTAATGTCGTTCTAGTAAAGAAGTCCAATGGGTCGTGGAGATTATGCATTGATTTCACGGATTTAAACGATGCATGTCCAAAGGATCATTTCCCCATGCCCCATATTGACCACCTCGTGGACAATACTGCCGGGCATGAAATGATGTCTTTTATGGACGCCTTTGCAGGCTATCATCAAATCCCAATGGCCGAGGAAGACGTGAAGCATACCTCTTTCCTCACTGAAAAAAATATGTACAGTTGGAAGAGGATGCCTTTTGGCCTTAAGAACGCAGGTGCGACATATCAAAGGTTAGTAAACAAAATGTTTGCTGATCAAATCGGCAAAACCGTCGAAGTTTACATTGATGACATAGTCGTCAAGAGCCAGAAGAGAGAGGATCATCTCCGCGACCTCACCGAAGTATTTTCGATCCTAAGGAGTTATAACATGAAACTCAATCCGAAAAAATGCCATTTTGGGGTCGAGTCAGGAAAGTTCCTAGGACATATTGTCAGCCAAAGAGGAATTGAAGCAAATCCAGAGAAGATAAAAGCCATCCTCGATCTCGGAGAGCCTACCAACATCAAGCAAGTTCAAAAGTTGACGGGGTGCTTGGCTTCCCTTAACAGGTTCATCTCAAGGTTGGGGGATAAGAGCAGACCATTCTTCAACACAATCAGGAAGAACAAATTTTCATGGAACAGAGAGAGTCAGTTGGCGTTCATAAGGTTGAAAGAGTACCTCGCTAACCCGCAAATTCTCTCCAAACCAGTTCCAGGTGAAAAATTATATCTATATCTAGCAGCATCAGAGTCGGCTCTCAGTGCAGTTTTAGTTCGGACTGAGGGACAACAGCACCTGCCCATTTATTTCGTGAGTCAAGTACTTCATGACGCTGAGCTACGTTATACTCCGCTGGAAAAATTGGCTTATTCACTAGTAATGAGTGTGAGGAAATTGAGACCATATTTTTTTGATCATCAAGTAGAAGTTCTCACTACTCTTCCACTCAGACAAGTGCTGCACAGGCCAGATACCAATGGGAGATTGCTTAAATGGTCATTGGAGATAGCCCAATATGGGGTCACATATGCACCACGTACGGCGATCAAGGGTCAAGCCTTAGCGGATTTTGTTGTGGAACTAACATTTCCAATTAGCCCTACAAAATTGAATCACCCTCCATGGAAGCTATATGTGGATGGCTCTTCCACGAGTACAAGTTCGGGGGCAGGAATTGTGTTAATTGGTCCAGATGGTCAATCCTTCACCAATGCAGTGCGTTTCAATTTTCAAACAACCAATAACGAGGCGGAATACGAAGCATTGGTTGGAGGTCTTGAGCTCGCAATGGCTGTAGGAGTCAGAAGATTACATATTTTTATGGACTCTCTTCTGGTTGTAAACCAGATGAAAGGCGAATACGAAGCCAGAGGTGAGCAAATGGTGAAATATCAAGACTTAGTGATTGAGATGTGCGAGAAGTTCGAGCAAGTCCTTATCGAACAAATACCTCGTGAGCAAAACTCTCAAGCAGATGCTCTCTCTAAGCTTGCAACTTCAGAAGGATCGGCAGACTTCTCAAATATCCAGCTAACAAGATTAGCAAGTCCGTCAATTAACAGACATATGGTAGCGGCAGTAGAGGAGCACTTCCAGAAGATCGAACAAAAGCTCGACAACTGGAAATGCGGGCAGCAAGATATGTTCTTTTAGGAGATCAGCTCTACAAGAGAAGTTTTTCTTTGCCACTTCTAAGGTGTATCACACCAGAACATGGGAGGAGAGTTTTAACTAAGATCCACGATGGGGTGTGTGGAAACCATGCAGGAGGGCGATCCCTCATTTACAAAACGATGAGACAAGGATATTTCTGGCCCACCTTGAGGAAAGACGCCATAGCTTATGCGACGGCTTGCCACCAATGTCAAATTCATGGACCGAATATCAAACTTGCCCCGGAGCAACTTACTTCCATGTATAGTCCATGGCCTTTCGCTCAATGGGGGATAGATATCATCGGTCCATTACCAACTGCTCCTGGTGGCCTAAAGTTTGTTGTTGTTGCCGTTGACTACTTCACTAAGTGGGCAGAAGCGGAACCTTTGAGCAAGATTGATCAAAGTCAAATGATCAAATTTATATGGAAAAATTTAATATGTAAGTTCGGGCTTCCGCAAGCAATAATCTCGGACAATGGTAAGCAATTTGATGGCTCCGAGTTAAGAGATTTTTGTGACAATTGGAAGATCATAAAGGTTTTCTCAACACCTTATCATCCCCAGATGAATGGTCAAGTGGAGGCAGTTAACAAAATATTGAAGCGAACTTTGAAGGCCAAACTCGAAGAGAGGAAAGGAAAATGGGCAAGCGAGCTTCCAGATGTCTTGTGGGCTTACAGAACAACCACAAGAAATTCGACGGGAGAAACCCCTTTTGCCCTAGCATTTGGTACTGAAGCAGTCATTCCATCCGAAGTAGCAGTGCCGAGTCATAGAACTTCACAAGAGTTTGGGGAAGAGAATGATATAGCAAGGAGAATTGACCTTGATATGATTGAAGAGAGACGACTGGCCTCTGCTCATAAAAATGCTACATACAAGCAGCAGTCAGAGAAATACTTCAATTCAAAAGTAAAGATCAGAAAATTCGGAGTGGGTGATTTAGTCCTCAAGAAAACAAATGATGTAGACAAGGGTGTATTTGGACCGAACTGGGAGGGCCCGTTTAGAGTGACGAAATGCTTGTCCAACGGAGCATACGAACTCGAGCACCTAGATGGCACTCTGGACCAATACCCTTGGAACGCTGCTCTCCTGAAGAAATATTTTCAGTAGAATAGAAATATCTTGAAGCACTAGAGGGCATGTATTTTTGTTCAATGTTATTAATGTAAACGTATTTACCTTTACAGAATAACTCACAACTTATCTCGCGCAAGCTTTTTACAAGTTAGCGAGCTCCAAGTATCTCGCGCGAACTCCAAGTATCTCGCGCGAACTCTTTTGAGTTAGTGAGTGCAAGACGTATCACTTTAACTAGTGAAATCTTTAACCAAGGCAAACATAATAATGGTTGAAGCCAAAGTCGCTCGAGCTAAACGAAAGGCGAGCTAATTATCTTGCAAAATCATTTTAGTGTGAGGCGCAGCGGATTCAACTCGACAAAAACGATTGACGAGAATAATCCATCAAAAGAAAAGTCCCTTGACGAGGTAATGATCTCTCAGTACGGGCAAAACAACTCGACAAATACGATTGATGAGAATAATCCATCAAAAGTAAAGTCCCTTGACGAGCTAATGATCTCTCAGTACGGGCAAAATTTCTATTACAGCAAGAAACCAATTTTGCAACAATGTAGTTGTATATAATGAGGCAGACATAACACAAGTGCAACCATCAGAAGTGAACGTCAAAATAAATGGAGTTTGAAAATCAAAGCGAAAGTAGATGTTCAAAATACATCAAGAAAACAAAGACTCGAAGTCTAAAGACTAGAAAGCAAAGGAAGTAAAGCAACAAATCAAATCAAAAGATGTCATCTATGGATCAACATCGATGAACGGATAGTCGTTGTGCAGAGCAGAGATGACTTCAAGATTAGTTTGAGTAGTTCCGCTAGATGGGTCAATGACAGCAGGTGCAACAATACCCGGAACAACATCGAGATCAGAAATATCTTCAGCTTGAGCGTGGAGTTTTGCTCAACAGTGTCAACTTGATCACCCTCCATCTCTTCCACATCATCATCTTCATCAACTTCAGGAATGTCTTGTCCCGGAAACAAAAGTTTATCTTGATCGGGATACCAGCTTAAGTCAATTCCAAGTTCAGTCTGAAGATCAAGAATACGCAGATAAAAACACGAGTGGAGAGGGTATATAGTAACATAAGCTTTGAAACGATCTGCAAAAGCTTCTGTGGGAAGACCTTCACGAGCTGCAACTCGGATAGCAGCTGCAAATGCAAGATAGTACGAACATCGACCAAAGAGCACAGGATCCTTAGTGGGATCTTCATCTTTAGTCTCAACCTGATCGTGCAGTTGCTTGAGTTTCTGAGTGGTCTCATCTTGTTCCTTCTGGAGGACATCAAACTTTCTTTGCAGCTCATCTATCTCTTTCGATCTTTCCAGCTTTACCAACTCAACATCTTCTTCGGCTCTTTTCTTTTCTTCAATTGTTATACGTTGAAGATCCTCCATTTCAGCAAGTTGCTTTTTCAAGCGTGCCTCAGTTTCTTTAGCTGAAGATTTCTCAGCCTCAGTTTTATGCACAAAGTCTTTCATAGCGGAAAAAGACTCGGAAAGCTCTTT
>JAPKLY010003946.1:0-16490 GCA_026898435.1 Prunella vulgaris
TGAGTCAGGAGTGTTCTGATCCTGACACTCAGACTGAATGTCATCCTGAGTGGTCAGATCAGTGAAGACACTTAAGACTCAGTAGAACTGAAGGCAATCCTGAGCTGAAAATCACCTACTCCCTGAGTCACTCAGCATGAAGGCGATCCTGAGCTGACAGTTAAGAAAACAGAGCATGGCAAAGACGACTTCACCAGAGTGATAAAGTCGGTTATTGGTGCAGCTGGCGGAGCAATCTCATTGGACGCCGAAACAGTTATTCAAGGCGGTTATAACCATACGAATCTCGTTGATTGGTTAAAGAGCTCAAAGGTGGTTAAGGGTCTGATCTATAAATATGTATTCATTCCAGTTTTTAAGAGAGTGCTTCATTCAAAATCTTAGAGAGAGAGAGAAAGCTTGTAATCTGTAAACATATTTTCATCATTTAGTGAAGTGAGCCAACCCCATCCGTGGACGTCGATCAATTTGATCGAACCACGTAAATTGCTTGTTCTTTTGATTTCCTGATTATTTCTGTTGAGTGTTCATCCGGCAAGTTCTTCCAATTGCTCTGAAATCCTTGAAGTCTTATTGAGCTCGATTCAATCTCCGGACAATTTCACAACAATTGGCGCCGTATGTGGGAATCGGAGGAGGAATCGACTGGTTAATCATCAATCATGGCATCTACCAAACTGGAATTTGAGAAATTCACTGGAGCAAACAATTTTGGTTTGTGGAAGATCAAGATGAAGGCTCTCTTGACTCATCATGGGCTGGGCAATGCTCTGAAGCCTGAAGATCAATGGCCCCCTTCTTCATCAGAAAATCCAGGCAAGAGACAAGAAATATTGGAAAAGGCTCATAGCACAATCATCTTGTGTCTGGGGGATAAGCCTCTAAGGGAGGTGTGCAAGGAGAAGACTGCCATTGAGGTTTGGAGTAAGCTGGAGAAGGTGTATCAGACTAAGTCTGTCACCAACAAGTTGTTCATGAAACAAAAACTGATGTCATTCAGGATGAATGAAGAGAAGGAGTTGATTGAACAACTTGAGGAATTCAACAAGGCTGCTGATGATCTTGAGAACCTGGGAGTGGAAATTGATGATGATGATGATAAGGCTCTGATGCTCCTGAATTCTTTGCCTAAATCCTTTGAAAATTTCAAGGATACCTTACTATTTGGGAGGCAGGATAAATTGTCCTTCGATGATATTCTGGGTGCCCTGAAAACCAAGTCCCTTCAGCTACAAGCTGAGAGGAAAAGTTCAGGTCAGGCTGAAGGGTTGAATGTCAGGTTTAAGAAGGGCAAGAAAGATTTTCAGAACAAGAAGAAGAAGAACATAAAGGGGCTAAAATCTGGTGATTTTGTTGAGAAGAGGAAATGTTTTGCTTGTCACAAAACTGGTCATCTCAAGAAGAATTGCCCTGACTGAAATAGGAATCAGGGAGAAGAACAAAAGGCTGATATAACTGTTGCTGCTGAAGGTGGGTATGATAGTGCTGAGGTGTTAACGGTTACTAACCTGAAATTGAATGATGAGTGGGTACTGGATTCTGGATGTTCATTCCATATGTGCCCTGATGAATCATTATTCAGGGAGTTGAGGAGGTTTGATGGAGGCTCAATTGTTCTGGGCAATAATCAGACATGTAAGGTGAAAGAGAGTGGTTCTTGTTGATAAAAGGATATAAGCTCGGAGATTAAAGAACAATTAAAGTATAAACAAGATTAAAATGCAAGCTTCTCATCCATATGCTCGCCAAGATGCTCGCCGAGATGCTCGCCAGAGCCCAAAGGCAAACAAGCAGCAAGCCAACATGGCTACTCTCCAGTTGCTCGCCCGGGTGCTCGCCGAGCTACTCGCCAAATGTCCGCCCAAACCTGAAGCATGACGAAGCAATAAGCCCATGAGATTGAAGCCAAGTTGCTCGCCAGGTTGCTCGCCTGCCTGCTCGCCACCCTGCTCGTCTGGCCCGGAGGTGACAAGGCACTAAGCCATGAGAACAAGCCCAGGGTGGTCGCCCCCTTGCTCGCCACATTGCATGCTTAACTGCTCGCCACACTTCCAGGAAGGGAAACACAGGATGTTCAAAGAACCTATAGGGAAGGCGTAGGTCATTAAGGGTTAGAGTTAGTGGGGCAAGTAACTAAGGTGGTGACAAGTGGAGGACACTTGTCACCACCATAGGCCACATGGCCTATAAACGTGCCACATCACCCTTAAGAGGGTATAAATACTTGTAATAGCCTCATTTGTAAGGGATCTAAAATCCTAATACAAGAAATACATTACAGAAATTTATCTCTCTACTTTCTTATCAACAATTAATACAACAATTACAAATTATATCTTTGATTATTGTTTGGGTAATTCCTAAGAGTCATTAGCCACATAAAACATTTGATTATTAGAATTGTTCAACAATTTGGCGCTAGAAGGAGGGTCGAACCTCCGTCGATTAGAAGAATTTACGTTCGTTCTTCACTTTCTCAAGAACACCCCTCAAATTTAAAGTAAGTCTTAAGGAATATCTTCAACCGTGAGTGTTTCCGAGAACTCGTTATATTCGAGAACACGAGCTAGAAAAGAATTCCCGAAAGAGTTAATTTCCCCAACACTACTTTTGCCAAAGATGACAAGACAAATGTACGAAGCTTCCCACGACGAATCTCGTACTACCTCGACGAGCCGAAGATGGAAGGGAAAGAAGCCTTCCGGACGTCGGCAGATGGAACCAACCCGAGCCCCGGCATTACCAGCGGCCCCGGAAAGACCCCAAATTGAAGCTACCATCGAGTCGGTGGTCAGAACTCCAGAGGACATCGAGAGGGCGATGGCTACCCTCAGACAGATGCAAAGGCAGCAAATTGTGGTAGTGCATCAACCTGTAATTCAGGCGGCCCCAACAGAGACCAGGTATGAGACCCGTACGAGTTATCATGACCAGGAAGATGAGGCTAGTAGTGGACTAGTCGCTCCGGTGAACTCAAAAGGCAAACAGAAAATGTGTGACCGTCTGGGGCCACAACCTCAATTCTCAGACCAGCAACCAGCTGAGCGAGCAGAGGGGCGACCAGCTGGGCGAGCAGGAGATCATCTAAGATACCAGGAGGGATCACAGGGTGATAGACACAATGTGCCGAGCCATCGGACTGGGAGTGGAAGGTCCGAGCACTCTCAGCATTAAGAACCTTGTGAGTCTGATGCTAGGCATCAACGTAGGCCAGTCTAGGAAAGGTTGAGGAGGCGAGCGTCCGAGAGGTTAGGACCCAATGCCGCAAGTAACCTCCAACGACCGCACCCAGAGATCACCCGAATTGAGGGACTGCCGGGGGTAGCACGTCATCATGAGGTGCACCCGGAACAGCCTCGAGGAGGGGGATCATCCCGGGGGTCGTCAGTTCTAGAAATAGAAAAGTTGAAGAAAGCTGTGGAGGACTTGCAACACCAGGTGGCCATCAAGGACAAGGTTGAGACGTACACGTCACTTCCAATTTCACCACTATCATCAGTCATCCTTACAGCACCCATCCAGAAGAAGATACAGTTTCCCTCATTAGTGCTGTACGAAGGAGAGTCTGATCCCAAGGTCCAAATTTCGAAATATGCCGACTACATGATCTCAATGGGAGCATCAGATGCGACACAATGCCGAAACTTTCCCTTAACTCTTGGAGATCGTGCACACAGATGGTTCTCAGCCTTAGCACTCAGTTCTATCCAATCGTTTGGCCAGTTGACCCGGGAATTCCTATTTCATTTTACGGGATTTGGAACATACCTGACACAAAAGCACCGACTGGCCAATATATCTCAAGGGGCAGAGGAGACCGATCAACAGTATCTTGAACGTTTTGACATAGTCTGTCAGCTATGACACGAAGGTTGTTGCGGTCATGGCAGGACTGCGTAAAGGAACGGACCTATGGAAAGAGATGCATCTAGCTTGTCCTAGTACATATGCCGAGTTCCGCCACAAAGCCGGTGTGTATGTTGCAATGCAAGAAGCAATGGCCAAACAGTTGGGTTCAGAGGCTGATGACAAGAAGAATGGAAAGGAGCCTAGTGGTAGCGGTTACAAAGCTCCGAAAAATTTGAAATCATTTGGAGAGACGGCGGAGTACAAAGAAAAACTAAACCAAGTATTAACTACCACAATTGACCACGTCTTCACAGCTGTGAAAGACCAGGACATGTTAGCCGCACCCCGGAGGATCAGGCAGGATCGAAGCAAGTTAAACCCGAATAAATTCTGTGCATATCATCAGAGTATCGGACACTTCACCAGTGAGTGCCGGGATCTTCTGAAATAATTAGGGAAATTCTACGAGGATGGAAAGCTTGCGGATTTTGTGAAGAAAGCTCTGGGGAAGAGACAGCGACGGCCAAGGCAAAAGGCCTCGGATGATGAGGATTGCGATGAGACAGAGAGGGCCCCAAACAGACAAGTGAGGAGAGGTTCACCGGCAATGCCGACACATCAGGAACCTAACTGAGAGATCCTTGTACTAGAAGAGATAGGTTCGGCTGGAGGTATGGTGGATGGCCGCCCAATATCGAAAAGACAAAAGAAAGAGGAAATTCGGGCGATCAATCAAGTCCAGGAGATGGGGTCCGGATCGAAAGCATCAGCTAAGCCAACTGCAGACTTGGTTTTCTCACAAGAAGATCTCGAAGGGATCCTTACACCGCACAACGACTCCCTGGTTATCAGCGCCAATATCATGAACACGAGAGTACACCGACTGCTAGTGGATACTGGAGCCTACATGAACATCTTGTTCAAGAAGACACTAGACCAGTTAGGAGATTACGAATCCTATATAGAGGATTGTAATCACAAAATAGTGGGATTCGGAGAGGTTGTGACAGTCCCACTAGGTGTAATAAGACTGTCTGTAGAACTTGTAGCGCTTGAGGACCCGGAAAGGAGGATGACTAGGTTGCTAGATTTCTTAGTCATAGATCAACCATCCACCTATAACGGGTTCCTCGGCCGCCCTTTCATTTCCGAATTTAAAGCCGCATGTTCTACTTACTATTACTGTATCAAATTCCCAACTCTTAGGGGTGCAGGTACGGTCAAAGGGGATCAGAAAAAGGCGCGTGAATGCTTACTAACCCTGAAGAAACCTGTGAATCAAGTGTTGGTGTTTGAAGATGTGATATCACAACCCTCTCCAGATGAGCCAAACATTTTTTATGCTATCTCCATAGACACCGTGATGATGGAGGTAGATCAAACACCAGAAGAAATGGAGGTAGACGATATCCCTCAATAAAACCAGCAGGTTGGAGGACAAACAGAAGATGGCCCGGGAGTTCAAGATCATATTCCAGCAACCGTTGCCGAGGTAAGTGAGGACATGGAGTTAGCAACTGAAAATCAGATAAATGCACCGGAGGACATCGAACCTCGGTTGGGTTACGAGCCAATCCCAGTGGGGATGGATGTACACCTCGAAAGGCCCATTGATGACCCGAGATGGAAGGATAAGAAGCGACGCGCCACTCCAGTCGAAGAGCTCATGTCCATACAAGTTGATCCTAACAAAGAGGATTTAGAACTTTTTATTCGGTCGGAGTTGGAAGAACCCTACAGGAGCAGAATGGAAGAATTCCTTCGGCCAATCTCGACGTGTTTGCATGGTCGCACGAGGATATGACGGGTATAACAATGGAGCATGCATGTCATCGTCTAAACATCGATCCCACGAAGAGGCCCGTCCGCCAGAAGAGAAGGAAGTATGGACCCGATAAGTATGAAGCATTGACTGGCGAAGTGAAGAAGCTATTAGACAATAAGCTCATAAAGGAGGCGTTATGTCCTCAGAGGGTCGCGAACCCTGTTCTGGTCAAGAAACCGAACGGAATGTGGAGGCTCTGTATAGACTTTACAGACCTCAATGCCGCGTGTCTGAAAGATAACTTCCCATTGCCCCACATAGACCAACTGGTGGATAATACAGCGGGTCACGAAGTAATGACATTTATGGATGCCTTCGCAGGTTACCATCAAATTGCCATGCACCCAGATGATCAAGAACATACAGCCTTCTACACAAATAAAAATTTATTCTGTTGGAAGAGGATGCCCTTCGGGTTAATCAACGTCGACGCCACATATCAAAGACTGGTCAACAAAATGTTCGACCAGCACCCTGGTGATACTATGGAGGTCTACATCGATGATATTGTGGTAAAGAGCTTTAGAAAGGAAGATCACCTGGAGCACCTCAAACAAGCTTTCGACATCATGAGAGCATGTATCATGAAACTCAATCCAAAGAAGAGCAGTTTTGTGGTGCAGTCCGGCAAGTTCTTGGGACATCTGGTAAGCCGATGAGGAATAGAGGTCAATCCCACACAAGTCAAATGTATCTTAGAGATGGAACCTCCAAGAGACGTACGAGCCATCCAAAGACTCACGGGATGTCTCACGGCATTGAACAGATTCATATCCAGATCCGGAGACAAGAACAGACCATTCTTTGAATCACCAAGGGCAAGGGCATCTGCAAGAGAACCGGAAAGAGCAATTACGTCTGGACCGAGGGTTGCCAGCAGGCGTTTGAAGACATAAAAAGCTATCTCGGCAACCCCCAGATCCTGTCAAAGCCCGTCCCAGGAGAAAAGTTGTATTTATCCTTGGCAGCATCTGAAGTGGCCATAAGTTCAGCCTTAGTACGTGCGGAAGGCAAAACACACTTGCCGATATACTATGTCAGTCAGGTTCTACACGAAGCTGAGCTGCGATATTCCCCAATGGAGAAGCTGGCATACGCATTGGTGATGAGCGTTCGGAAGCTCCGACCTTACTTCTTTGACCACCAAGTGGAAGTCCTGACGACGTTTCCCTTAAGGCAAGTCTTACACAGACCAGACACGGCCGGACGATTGCTAAAATGGTCACTCGAGGTAAGCCAATATGGTATAACTTACGCTCCCCGAATAGCGATCAAAGGGCAGGCTCTAGCAGACTTCATAGTAGAGCTAACCTACCCTCAAGATCCGACGAGGGGACGTATATACCCATGGCACCTCTACGTAGATGGCTCAGCAACAAGTTCTGCATCCGCAGCAGGTGTCGTCCTTGTAAGTCCCGACAAACAAGTATTCACCTCAGCAATAAGGTTCGACTTCCTAGCAACCAACAACGAAGCTGAATACGAAGCACTTATTGCGGGGCTGAGACTATCATTAGCTCTGGGGGCAACCAGACTACAAATTTTTGCAGATTCGCAGCTAATAGTATCTCAAGTCCGAGGTGAATACGAGGCGAAGGACCGGCAAATGATCATCTATCAAAGGATCATCGCACACCTGATATCCAAATTCGACCAGGTGTACATCGAGCAAATCCCCCGGCTAGAAAATACGCAAGCGGACGCTCTAGCTCAGTTGGCTACAAGCACCGGAGAACCAAGCATCTCGGAGGTGGTAGTCACGAAGCTAACTAATCCTTCAACATTTGATTATGTTAATCAAGTGTTGAGGAGGGGCAACAAATAGTCAACAGCCAACAATTGACTACTGATGATTGGCGGACACCTATCCGCAAATACTTGTCCAACGAAGAACAGCCGGGAGATCCATGGGAAGCACGGCGAATTGTGAAGCAAGCTGCTAGATACACGATGGTTGAAGGACAGTTGTACAAGAGAAGAATCTCGCTCCCATTACTCAAATGTCTCTCCCAGGAAGAAGGGCAAAAGGTGTTAGAAGAATTCCATGAAGGAATATGTGGAGGCCACGCCGGGGGGCAAGCCTTAGCCTACAAAACCATTAGGTAAGGATACTATTGGCCAACATTACGGAAGGATGTTATTAGATATGCTAAAAAATGTCTGAAATGTCAGCAGTTTGCCCCAAGTATCCATACCCCATCACAAGAGTTAAAATCAGTATATAGTTCATGGCCATTCGCTAAATGGGGTATCGGCTTGATCGGCACATTCCCTCCCAGAAAAGGTGGAGTAAAATTTGTAGTAGTGGCCGTGGGTTATTACACTAAGTGGGCCGAAGCTGAAGCGCTAACAACTATAACCCAAGAAAAAATGATAAGCTTCATTTGGAAAAACTTAGTATGCAGATTTGGATTGCCACAATCGATAGTCACGGATAACGGGAGACAATTTGATGGGAATAAGTTAAGAGATTTCTGCACATCTTGGGACATCAAGAAGCATTACTCCACACCATATCATCCTCAATCAAATGGACAAGTCGAAGTTGTGAACAAGATCCTGAAACACATCCTGAAGATCCGGTTGGAAGAAAGAAAAGGCTGTTGGGCCGACGAACTGCCAGAAGTCCTATGGACTTACAGAACATCTTATAGGACAAGTACCGGGGAGACACCATTCACCATGGCTTTCGGAGTTGAAGCAGTCATCCCGGTGGAAGTCCAACATCGGACGTGGAGGATAATCAAGTATGATGAAGAAACAAATGAAGATGATATGGCAGTGGAGAAAGATCTGATTGAAGAAACAAAAACCTCGGCAGAGCTAAGGAATGCAGTCTACAAACGACGAGCAGAAAAGTATTACAATTCGCAAGTCAAGGATAGAAAGTTCAAGGTCGGCGACTTGGTGATGAGACGGATACTAGCAGTTCCGACGGGGGTGTTTGGTCCAAAATGGGAAGGTCCGTTCAGGATAATAAAGATTTGGCTGAATGGGACGTATGACTTAGAAGATATGCAAGGCAACCCTTCATCATACACTTGGAACGTGGCACATCTCAAGAAGTTCTACCAGTAAAAGACTTGTAAAGATTTTTCCTCTGAAACCTTGCTCGCCCAACATGTATAGGGGCAAGCAGGTTCGGTTCGGATAGAGTCAAGTCTGTAAAGTCATATTATGTTGAATAAAGAAGATGTTTCCTTTCAAAATGGTGTGTCGAAAGATGTCTCAAGTTATAAGCTCGAAAGACTTACGAGTCCAGGCAAGGTATTGAGACTAACCCTGCGGACATAACCGACAAAAGGGAGTCCTTACCAATCAATAAGCCCACATAAAAAAAGATGGAAAATAAAGGTGTAAATTCGTGATTCCATAAAAGGAAAAGTAAGATGAATCAATTAAAACACCATACATAAAAACGAGCAATAAATAACTTAAACACAAACGTTACTAAAGACACAAATAAACTCGATGAAAAGGAAACTTCATATTCATTAATGTCAAAGAGAGTTCAAGTTCAAATGGGGCACCTTCGAGGGCGAAGAAGCAAAAGATAAGTAAAAACACCTTCCAAGGGTGATAAAGCAAAGAAGCAAGGCAAAAAGAGGGCCAACACCCTACTGGTCGCCAGGCTGGTCGTTAGCTTGCTCGCCAGCCTGCCCGCCAACCTGACCAGCCTGCTCGGCCACTTGCTCACTGAGCTGCTCGTCTGCCTGTCCGCCGGCACCTGAAGGAGAAAGACCAGGGAGGACTTCGAAAGGGGATAGACCCTCGGTGTCCACCATCGCATCGTACTCAGCATCAATCTGAAGGGGCGGATAGTTTCCACCAATGATCTTAAGCGTGGGAGGAATGGCACTCAAATCAACTCCCATACCCTCGAGGTCCCCGATATCGACAACCAACCCTTCCTTGAGAGGACACTCTGTAAGGAAGTCGGTAAACTCCTTCTTCAGGGCCGTCCAAGGGTCCTCATTCTCACCAACAGCATGGTGATAGGCCCGGAGGTTCTTGGCGAAGGCATACACAAACCCGAAGTCAGAAGACTCAGCTCGGATCTCAGCAACGGCCTCGGCAGTATAACAATCTGTATGTGCAGCCTTGTGCTCCGCCAACTGGGTCCGAGTAGCTTGGAGTTCTCTCTCCAGCTCAACAACCTTCCCACGAGCCACCCGGCTCTCCTCCAACTGTGCCTAGACACTTGCTAGCT
Source organism: Prunella vulgaris (assembly GCA_026898435.1). NCBI lineage: Eukaryota > Viridiplantae > Streptophyta > Magnoliopsida > Lamiales > Lamiaceae > Prunella > Prunella vulgaris. The sequence goes on from JAPKLY010003946.1 coordinate 9,885, forward strand.
TGGCCCGGAGACCCTCAGCTTCAGCTCGGGCCCTCTCAGCACTTGCAATCGCCGATTGCTCGGCGTCTAGAGAAGTCTTAGCTTTAGCTTCAGATGTGGCGACCTTCTTCTTCATATCATCCCTCTCCTTCCTCAGGGTGTCATTCAACACCGCGTATGACTTCTCCAACGTCACAGTCTGCTCAATGGCACGCTGAGCGGTGATAAGAGCACCACTTGAGTGATGCATGGCCGTGCGGATATTGTCGGTCAACGACTGGTGCTAGATGATGGCATCTTGGGGTTGGGTCCAGTGGCGGACAGCGGACTCAACGGCTCCTCGAACCGAGCCCTTGAGCTCATTAAGAGTCTTCGGGGGACGGACGAGTGCAAACTGGTGGACCAACGGACTGCGATGCTGATAACGTGAAGGGTCTTACCTGCTTAAAGGGCCATACAAGAAAACACTCAGAAATTTTAGCGTGAAATGTAAAGATATTAGAGGTATGATGGTCATACCCAGCTGCCCGTTCCTGGTCCCATCCCAGGTATGTGATGTCAGTTAACTGACCGATCGAGCAGATAGATGCGGGGGCAGTCGGTGTGCTAGCATGAATGGGAAGTGTGGACTCCGGAACCTCAGCCCGACCCGAACCTCCCGAGCTCGGAGGCCTTGTAACCCTTACCTTCTTGGCAGCCTCGCTTTCACGCTCAACGCGTGAACCATCACCTCGTTGTAACCGTAGGCTACCACCTCTCGGGGAGTCACTCGGAGCTTGCCAATCCTCGGTACGAGGAGCTCGAGGAGGAGCAGTGGATCCTGTGCTCGGACTAGTGCCAGCACCCTTCTTCGCCTTGGTTGCCTGTTGAGCAGCTAGCACAACAGATGGGGGGTCTCTTTTGGTCATCGCCATTCCAAACCTTTGATTTAAGATCCTGAAGGAAGGAGGGATGGCAATAGTGACCTCTGCAGCTACAAGCATCAGAAAACATAAAGAGAGTTAGAAAATTTTCATAAAAATTCAAAGTACAAGATGAAAGCTTATAAGGGCTATACTTATGGGACGAGCAACTTGAGCTCGTAGATGGTGAGGAGTTGTGATCAACCCCGAGACGATGCGACAACTGGACTTGTTCAAATATTCGAACGTCCTATCCTTCTTGTTCCGGCGGCAAACGAGGATGCAAGTAAATTTAAACTCCTCAGAAAGACTTGTCTTCTTCCAACGCTGAGGGACCAAACCTGCAACACGAGAAACAAGGGACATCAGATACTATAACGAATGCAATATTCAAAATGCAAACAAGTCCTACGCTGCAACTCGCCAAACTCAGTAGGGGACATAATACGTCCCCCAAGACCTTCATTGTTGTCCGGAGCACGCCAATCCCCACCGATGAAGAAGAACTGTTCCTTCCAGTCCCTCACTTTGTTGGGTAATCCTTCAAGGATCTTCATGTCACTCCTCGCCTTCAGGTAATAGTAACCCTGGCCTTCCTCGGAACACTTGCTGAGGCAAAGGGTGTAATTCACCTCTTGAGGACTCAGGCGATCCTTGTACTTCTCCAAGGCAAAGGCAGTATAGAGGGATATCAAGTATGTCCAAGCATTGGGTGTCAACTGTGTGATCGCCAAACCCGTCGTCTCCAAGAAACGACCGATGAGAGGATGGAGAGGCAACGTCACACCGACAGCCAGAGTGTGTATGTTTATTGCTGTCAGACCCTCCGGGGGGCAATCGGCTCTTTCCTTCTCCCGAGGAGCGTACATCGTCACATCACAAGGGATGTGATACTCTCTACGGATACTGTCAAGGTCATCCTCGTCAATAACACTCACTACAGTGTTTGCCTTATAGGGGGTGCGGTCGCCTTTCTCAAGTTCCCGGTATTATCGAGGAGGAGTCAAAAAATCAGCAGTATATCGGTCATAGTATGCTCTCCAATCGAACTCTTGAGCAACACCTTCGGGGATAGACCTCTCAGACATAGGAGGATGCGGAAAGCCAACAAACTCGAACCATTCGGTGATGGAGTCATCATTGTCATCACTAGTGGAAAGGACCTCCACCTCCTCTTGGTCATCACCATCAGGGCGAGCAACGGGCTGCTCGACTACCTGCTCGCCCGGCTGCTCGCCCATCTGCTCGCCGGCCTGCTCGCCTCCCTCCTCCAAGGGGCATTCCATCTCCATAACCTCGGGGTCAGAACCCGCAAGATGGACCGAGGAAAGACCGGCGATTGGACCACCTTTCCCCCATGTCTTCATCCATTGGCCGTTTGTCCAAATTTCGGTGAGAAATGGTCCGACTTGAAGATGACGACATGGATCGAGAAAAGAGGAGAAAAAGAAAGTTGGCCCTAGGGATGTGCTAACTACCGATTGCAAATATCACCGATAAGATTCCGATCAAGAATTCCGGTGGAGAACTCGATGAACAAGTGCAGGAAATGAAGATTCGAAAAATTAAGAGAAAAAGAGGATAACACAAATAAGATAAATTGCAAGGCAAAGTGAATAGTAGATTACCTTTGAATAAAAGCCTCAAAATCGTTCGCCGAAATATGAAGGAGCAAAGAAGTCGCCGGAAAAAGCTTGGAAGAATGGAACACCGGAAATTTCAGAAAGTAGGAGTAAGTGAAGAAGAAGATGAATAGTGATATGAACCCTACTTATACATTCGGGTAAAAAGAGAAAGAAGGAAAAGTTTCAGGGGTTGTTTTAAGAATTTAAAAAGTTTTGAAAAGGGGCACGACTTTTCGTGGTTGATTGACATGTGAAACGAGGACACGCCTCATTTTCCGGAACGTCACCTCGATTGTCAAGAGAGAGGGCGAGCAGAAGGCCGAGCACAGAGTCGAGTATCACGCTGCTCGCCAAGCTGCACGCCAACATGGCTACTCTCCAGTTGCTCACTCGGATGCTCGCCGAGCTGCTCGCCAGTTGTTCGCCCAAACCTGAAGCATGACGAAGCAATAAGCCCATGAGACTGAAGCCAAGTTGTTCGCCAGATTGCTCGCCACCCTGCTCACCTGGCCCGGAGGTGACAAGGCACTAAGCCATGAGGACAAGCCCAGGGTGGTCGCCCCCTTGCTCGCGACATTGCTCACTTAACTACTCGCCACACTTCCAGGAAGGGAAACACAGGATGTTCAATGAACCTATAGGGAAGGCGTAGGTCATTAAGGGTTAGAGTTAGTGGGGCAAGTCACTAAGGTGGTGACAAGTGGAGGACACTTGTCACCACCAGAGGCCACATGGCCTATAAACGTGCCACATCACCCTTAAGAGGGTATAAATACTTGTAATAGCCTCATTTGTAAGGGATCTAAAATCCTAATACAAGAAATACATTACAGAAATTTATCTCTCTACTTTCTTATCAACAATTAATACAACAATTACAAATTATATCTTTGATTATTGTTTGGGTAATTCCTAAGAGTCATTAGCCACATAAAACATTTGATTATTAGAATTGCTCAACAGTTCTGTCAGGTTGAAGCAGCATGATGAAGTAGATAATTTACTCTCAAATGTGAGGCTGGTGCCAGAACTGAAGAGAAATCTGATCTCCCTGGGTTCACTGAATCAACTGGGTTATGAATTCAACACTGAGGATGGTTATATCCTGATAACCAAAGGCAAGAAGGTATTAAAGGCAAGAAAGTCAATGGGTTGTATATCCTGATTGGAAGCACTTCTTCAGGGTCAGCAAACAATGTTATGGACAGCACTGAGGCAATGATATGGCATAAAAGGTTGGGCCATATTGGAGAAAGGGGGCTCCAAGAACATTCAAAGTAGAAGGCATTTGGGGAAGGAAAGGTGATGAAATTGGTTTTTGTGACAATTGTGTCCTGGGTAAATCCAAGAAAATCTAATTCCCAAAGGGTAAGAAACTTACTGATGCACCTCTGGATTATGTTCATTCTGATATCTAGGGACCAGCTAAGGTGGAGACTCATGGAGGGGGAAGATACTTCATGACAGTCATTGATGACTTTAGCAGGAAAATATGTGTATTCATACTGAAGCAGAAGAGTGAGGCCTTGGCAAGGTTCAGAGATTGGGTCAGTGAACAAGAAAATAAGAGAGGAAGATCCAATAAACATCTCATGACTGATAATGGATTGGAGTATGTATCAGAGGAGTTCAACAATTTCTGCAAGGAAAGGGGGATCACTAGACACAGGACTGTTCCTGCAAATCCTCAGCAAAATGGCTTGGCTGAGAGGATGAATAGGACAATCCTGGAAAAGGTCAGGAGTATGTTGTCAGATGCAAAGCTACCCAAGGTGTTTTGGGGGGAAGCAGTCAGTATAGCTTGTTATCTTATTAACAAGTCACCTTCCTCAGCAATTGAGTTCAGGACACCTGATGAGGTGTGGTATGGAAGGATCTCGGACTACAATAACCTGAAGGTATTTGGTTGCTCAGCTTTTGCCCACATCAGGCAGGATAAGCTGGAACCTAGAGCACTGAGATGTATCTTCTTAGGATATCCTAAGGGAGTGAAAGGATACAAGTTATGGTGTTTGGAACCTGGACATAAAAAGTGTATTGTCAGTAGAGATGTGACTTTCAACGAGAAAGTCATGGGATATAATCAGCCCATCAACATACACGACTCAAATGGTATACTTTCAGGAGATGGATCTCAGGTTGAGGTGGAGACTCCTGAAAGGAACTCAGGACAAGGAATTTTTGAGGTAGGTGAAACCTCAGGGAGGACTCAGGAGGAGTCAGAGGAAAGTGATACTGACTATCATTCTGACCATTCAATTTCAGATACTGAAGGCCAAGATCTTAGGAATTATAGTCTAGCAAGAGACAGACACAAGAGAAGCATATGCCCTCTAACTAGGTTTGGTCAGGCTGACATGGTGTCCTATGCCCTAATAACCGCTGAAGAGGTGGAGCATCAGGAACCACAAAGTTATGTTGAAGCTGTGTTAGGCAAAGACAAAGAGAGATGGATATTGGCCATGACTGAGGAACTTCAGTCATTAGAGAAGAACAACACTTGGACACTTGTGAACAAGGTTCGGGGACAGAAGGTAGTCAGTTCCAAGTGGATCTTCAAGAAGAAATCTGAAATGGGGTCAGGAGGAAGAGAGAAGCTGAGATATAAGGCAAGGCTTGTTGCCAGAGGCTTCACTCAGAGAGAGGGGGTAGACTTCAATGAGGTATTCTCACCAGTGGTGAAACACTGTTCAATCAGAATCCTATTGTCAAAGGTAGCTCAGGAGGACTTGGAGCTTCAGCAGTTAGATGTCAAGACAACCTTTCTAAATGGAGACCTGGAAGAAACTATACACATGCAACAACCTGAAGGTTTTATTCTACCTGGGAATCAGGATAAGGTGTGCCTACTGAAGAAATCATTGTATGGACTGAAGCAAAGTCCTAGGCAATAGTATAAGAAGTTTGATAGTTTTATGATCTCCATAGGCTTTACAAGATGCAGGTATGATAGTTGTGTCTATCTTGAAAAACAAGGGAAGGAAGTACTCACATATCTGCTGCTCTATGTGGATGACATGTTGGTTGCAAGCAAGAGTCCTGAAAGAATTCAGAGATTGAAGGTAAAACTGAGTAGCACATTTGACATGAAGGATCTGGGTATGGCAAGAGGATACTGGGCATGGAAATTATCAGAGATAAGGACAAAGGGAGGTTGTTCTTAACTCAGAAGGATTACATCCTGAAGATACTCAGGAGGTTCAACATGCATGAAGCCAGAGTTGTATCTACACCCCTCGGTCAACAGTTTAAACTGACATCAGGTCAGTGTCCGAAGTCAGAAGAAGAGAAGGCACAAATGAGTAAAATCCCTTACTCAAATGGAATAGGTAGCATAATGTATGCTATGGTGTGCAACAGGCCAGATTTAGCACATTTAGTCAGTGTGGTCAGTAGATTTATGGCAAATCCGGGAAAGACACACTGGGAGGCTTTTAAATGGATCATGAGATACTTAAAGGGAACTAAAAATCTAGGGTTACTCTTCGAGAAGACTAAGGATGGCACTCAACCGGTTCAGGGATATGTGGACTCAGATTATGCTGGAAGCATTGATACGAGAAAATCCTTATCAGGATATGTGTTCACATTATATAGTACAACAATCAGCTGGAGAGCAGTATTCCAGTCAGTAGTGGCACTCTCAACTACTGAGGCTGAGTATATTGCGATGACTGAAGCAGTGAAGGAAGCGATGTGGCTCAAGGGTATGATTAAAGAATTTGGAATTAGACAAAAGGAAGTTGCAATTCAGTGTGATAATCAGAGCACAATTCATTTGGTTAAGCATCAGGTCTTTCATGAAGGGTCAAAGCACATTGATGTCAGACTTCATTTCGTGAGAGATGTGGTGGAAAAGAAAGTTATTTCAGTGCAGAAGGTTTCCACTGAGGACAATGCTGCGGATATGCTGACTAAGGTCTTACCTATTTCCAAATTCAGATATTGTTTGGAGCTGATCAAGCTGCGGTCATGGGATGTACCATGAGCTAGGTCCTGAGGTGGAGTGTGGAATGGGGGAAACTCACTTACTTTAAGGTGGAGAATTGTTACGTGTAAAAATAAGCTGAGTTTGAGTACTGAAGATTAGTCAGGAATCC
>JAPKLY010003947.1:0-16487 GCA_026898435.1 Prunella vulgaris
TCCACAAACTTCAGTGGAGGATGACTTTGATCTGAACTGACCACAATCTTCCTCTGAGTCTTCATCTGAGATCCAGAAGATACAGATTTCTTCTTCTGAACCTGCGAAGTCAGATACTCATTGGACTCCTTTAGGCGCTGGATCTGACTGAGGAGCGAAATCTCCTTCATCTTTGCTATCTTTTCAGCTTCAGTCATCACCATTTTCTTCTGAGTGGTCGGCTCAGTTTGCATATGTTCCTCCATTTCTTTGTACAAAGGCTCCAGAGCGGGGTCCTCAGACGACCTCAATCTTTTCGGCTCTGAACCTTCAGCAACTTCGATGGCAGCGACGGACCTTTTCCTCTTTCTTTCCGCCGCTATCAGTTCAGGGTGGAAGTTTTTCTTCTTTGCTTTACCAGTAATGGCAATATGCTTCTTCCCTTCTTCCCCCTTTTTGGCATCATCGTCATTTATCCGTTTGACAACTTCATCCACTGACTCCGCCAATAATGTAAACTGTCCATCCATCTCAGTCTGATTCCCCTGCAATTGCCCAATCTGCCTGGCCATCCCTCTCAGGCCAACACTTAGCTTGTCGACGGCTGAATTGTGCTCAGCTTTTAGCCGTCCTTCAAAGCTCATCATAGGATTGTTCAGGGCAGTGGCAATTGCATCCTTCTCCTGTTCAGACATCTCACTCAGCAGTTCCTCCTTCAGTTCAGCTTTTAGCTTGACCAACTTCTCATCAACCAGTTGATCAACTTTTTCAGACAGTTGTTGATCCAGAAAATTGGCAAGCTTAGTCTCCTGCTGAGTCTGCACATTAGAAACCATCTGATTGCAGTTCTGAATGGCATCCTTGGTTTGCTCAGAAATAACAGTGAGGTCTACATTGATTCTAGTCCGAGCTTCCCCAAGGAGATCTATTGCAGCATGCATATCAGTGGCCATATCATTCAGGTCACGGTCCAGTCTGTTCAATTTCTTGTTCAGCAATTCAGAATTCGAACCAACCCTACTAGTTTTTCGCTCAACGAGGATGACCCTCCTGTGCAGATTGCCAAGAGCTCGTGAGGAATTCTGAAGATATATTGCTTCGGGTGTAGTCCATTTGTCTCTGACTCGGACCATGCCTGGTGGACCCTCTCCTGAAGCCTCCGCAATCCCGGGTCCCAGGATTGCTTCATCGGCCGGTGCACTGACTCCCTCAGTGCCACCTTGCTGATCATCATCAGCAACCACTACCACCTCCTGCTCAGCTGCCTTCACCTCTCCCTTCCCTTCTTCAGCTTTCTGAGGTTCAGGCTCAGGATAGGTTCGGCGGACTGTTTTGATAAAATCCACCATCTTAATCAATTGATGTAGAGAGTTCACATCAAAATGATCAAAGAGGGCGGCTTCTAATTCTGCAATGCAGTCCCATCCTCTGGACTCTCCTAGCTGACTGAGCTCAAACCATGTAGCGTTTCTGATCATGGCAAAAGTGCGGAGTTGCAGAACTGCCTCCTTCTGAGCTTCAGTGAGATCAGGAAATCTCCTTTCCACCATTTCAGCTACCGCTCCCCTTGCTACTATCTCAAAATCTGAAAGAATATTCACATCGGGCGCAGGAAACGGTCATGGTGTTTCAGCCCGAACTGGTTCAGCAGCCTCCTGCTCAACTCCTCCTTCCTGAGCAGGCTCCACCTGATCCAAACTCTGATAAGTTTCAGCGATGTTAAGGATCAGTTGATCAGGATCTGGGGATGCAACATCCGGAACAGATGTAATGGGAGCAATTTCAAGAATGGCCTGCACCTGAGCTGGTTCCCTCTCCGGAGTTGCATGCTGAACAGCTTCTTCAGCAGCTCTCTCTTCCACAAGCTTTTTCTCTAGCTCTTCCATGAGCTTTTTCTCTCGCTCTTCCACGAGCTTTTTCTCTCGCTCAGTGGACCCTGAATAGAGAAATTTCAGCTTTTGTAGCTTGGGCCCTGAGGGTTTAGATTTCTCCTCCGCTGGCTTTGCTGTATCAAACTCAAAAGACTTGCCTGCCTGAGCCTTGACTCTTTCAGTCATGCTTGCCTGGGCCTTCTTCTTCTGAGTCCGAGGCCTTCTCCTGGTGCCAGCATCATCGGAGTAAGCTCTGAATAGATTGATTTTCGCTGGAATCTCGAGTGATTGGGCCTGATCCACATCACCGAGATCCAGGGTCTCCAAGAGCATAGAAATCTTGGTGCCAAAGTGCATCTTGGCCTCGAATGTCGCCTGACCCTCTGGCGAGTACTTGATTTTGCTGGTCTCAGCCACCAGCATTTGGAGGAAGTAATCCTCCCAGTTAAAGTTGTGCATAGAGGCGTTCGAGATTGCCATCATCGTATAAAGCTTTGGTCTGGAGATCTGCTCCAATCCTCCGGCAATCCCCATCACTCCCTGACTTGTCAGGTCGAAGAAGTGGCGGTTTTCAGTCCTCAGGACTGATTTATTCAGGCCCGACTTCAGGACGACATCCCCATCACATAAGGACTGGAGAAAGTCCTTCTCATTCCCATACCCATAATCCACTTGGCTTCGTCCTGAACTGGGAAGAATTAAAACCTCCTTAATCTTCCTCTGGATGTTGAGAGTGACCCATCTCCTGGTCATCTCCTCCTCTCCATCCTTCCCCTTTGTACAGGTGGTCAGGGGTATGCAAGTTTCCCACTCCTGGGACTCCTTGTTCTGTGCCATCTTTAGGTAGAATGCAGCAACAAGTCTCGGGTGGAGCCTCTGTGGTCTTGCTGTAATGAGTTGCAGAAGACCTGCATTATTGAATAGTTCTCGCACAGGCAAAATATCCGGGTGATTAGAAGAAAAATCCCCATAGGGTTCATAATTAATTTCATTTCTTAAGTGAAAAAGATTTCCAAAGAAGGAATCTGCAGATGGAGACGCCATTGAAGTAATATGAAGAAATGAATAAGGTAGGTTTGCAGAGAGGAATATGTAAGGAAAATATTTAGGTGCATAAAGATTTTAACAACACAATCTTCCCCTATTTATACAAAAATTCGGTTTTATTCTGGTAGCTTAGAAAATAATGACCTATGAGATTCAATGGTCAAGATTGAGCAGTGAAAAGCATTCGACTTTTTGGTTTTTCAAAAGTAATTGGTCAAACTTTATCTAAAACTGTTCCCGCCCATAGTGCATTAAATGCACATTAGAGCATGTCCGTATTTAATTCAAATAAATTGTATTAAATAATAACCAAATATTAAAACGAATGGCAGGGATCATTTGACAAATTAAATTGATTTGATAATACAGCAAACAGTATAAGGAAAATGCACGCAAGATCAGATGACTAGATAAAAATCAGAAAATATACCAGTCAGTCAGATTTGTATTCTGACTGATACCACTTATTGCCCTATCAGGATGACAAGACCTGAGTTCAGTGTCCTGAAACTTAGTCAGTCTATACTGATCATCCATTTTATACTGAGTGTTCCCCCTACAACCATTCACATTCTCTCTGGGATTCCTTCATCCTGAGTCCATATGAGTTATTCCCCCTGACCTTGTGCATTCTTATCAGAGATTCAGACTGAATCACCTAAGCCTGGGTCAAGGAGTCCTAACTCTACTGATAACTCAACAAACCTGGTTTTAGGCAAAGCCTTAGTCAGGATGTCAGCTCTCTGTTTTTCAGTAGGGACTCTCTCCATCCTGATATCCTTCTTCTCAACATGATCTCTGATAAAGTGATGCCTGATGTCTACATGCTTACATCTTGTGTGTAAGACTGGGTTTTGGGATATGGCAATGGCACTATTATTGTCACAATAAATTGGAACTTCAGTGGCCTCTATTTGGTAGTCTCTAAGTTGTTGTTTCAGCCAAAAAATCTGAGAACAACAACTGACTGCCGCCATATACTCAGCCTCAGTAGTAGACGTTGCAACACTGGTTTGCTTTTTAGAAAATCAAGAGATCAGTTTACTCCCTAGAAACTGACATGTGCCGTTAGTTGATTTCCTATCAAGTCTACAGCCTCCATAATCAGCATCTGAATAGCCAGTCAGTTCTAGGTTGTCATCAGAGGGATACCAAAGTCCTAGATTGACTGTACCTCTCAGGTATTTCAGTATCTATTTGGCACTCTCTAGATGACTCTTCTTTGGATCAGACTGATACCTTGCACAAACTCCAACTGCATAAGTGATGTCAGGTCGACTAGCAGTCAGATATAATAAAGATCCTATCAGTGCCCTATATTCAGTCTGATTTACTGAGACTCCTTCTTTGTCAGGATCCAGCTTCTCATTTGTGTTCATGGGAATGCGTGAGACTTTGCTGGACTGAACTCCAAATTTCTGAATCAAGTCCCTAGCATACTTGGACTGATTAATGAAAATTCCGGAGTCAGTTTGCCTGACTTGGAGACCCAGAAAGAAATTCATTTCTCCCATCATTGACATCTCAAATTTCCCAGTCATCAGCTTGGAGAATTTCTCACAAAGCTTCAGATTAGGAGATCCAAATATTATGTCATCCACATAAATCTGAACCAGGAGAATATCTTCCCCTTCGGTGATCCGGAAGAGGGTCCTGTCCACTGTTCCTTTCACGAACCCGTGGTCTATCAGGAATTGGGATAATGTATCATACCAAGCTCTCGGAGCTTGCTTCAGGCCATAAAGAGCTTTCTTCAGGTGATATACCTTATTACCAACTTCAAATCCAGGAGGTTGCTCAACATACACCTCTTCATTCAGTACACCATTCAGAAAAGCACTCTTTACGTCCATCTGATACACTTTGAATTTCCTGAATGTTGCATAAGCCAGAAACAACCTAATTACTTCCAATCTTGTAACTGGAGCAAAGGTCTCATCATAGTCGATACCCTCGGCCTGAGAGTAACCCTTTGCTACTAGTCTGGCCTTATTCCTGACAACAACATTCTTTTCATCCCTCTTGTTCTTGAAGACCCACTTGGTGCCAATAACATGTTGACGCCTAGGTCTCTCAACTAACTCCCAAACCTGATTCCGCTCAAACTGATTGAGCTCATCCTGCATGGCTAGGATCCAGTTGGGATCAGCTAGAGCTTCTTCTATGCTTGTAGGTTCCTGATCACTCAGGAAGCAACAAAACATAGCGCTTTCGCCAAAGGACAGCCTCGTCCTGACCCCCTCACTGATATCCCCAATGATATCAGCCAATGAGTGATCATCTAGCCATCGCCTCCTGCTGACTGGAGCACTGGGAGCTACTGACGTTCCATTGCCTGATCCTGAAACATTAGTCTCGACAATAATAGGTAAAGAAGCAGAACGAGCAAGAACAGGGGATACTGAGTCATTTCCTGAGGGTTGACCAATATCAAGGAAATTGTTTCCCCCTACAGTGTTGGACTCAGTAACTGTCTCAGGTGCAGAAGCATCATCACCAACAGTACGTACCTCAGGTTGAGTCTGTCCTTTCGTCTGAGACTCAACGTTTTTCGAGGCAGGGGCTTGCTGAGGGTTGGCCTGAAGTCCATCCTGATCTTCATCATCATCATCCCATCCCTTGGGAGCACTGACAAGTATGATCTTGAATTCAGGATTCTTCAAACTCAGTCTTGTTACCATTTTGGTAATTCCCTCAGTGTCAGGACTTGGAACCTGTTTCCTATGCACTGACGCAGTCTCATCAAACACAACATGAGGTGTTTCCTCCACACAATGGGTCCGACAGTTATACACCCTGAAAGCTTTACTGACTGAGGAGTATCCTAAGAAAACTCCCTCATCAGATTTGCTATCAAAGGCTTTCAGCTGGTCTTTCCCATTGTTCAGGATGAAACACTTACACCCAAAAATATGGAAATAAGAGATGTGAGGCTTCCTCTTGTTCCAAGTTTCATAGGGTGTCTGAGCATGTTGTTTGTTCAGCATAGATCGGTTCTGAGTGTAGCAAGCAGTGTTAATTGCTTCAGCCCAGTACTTCTTGGGCAGTCCTGATTCAGCCAACATGGTCCTGGCAGCTTCCTTCAGGGTTCGATTCCTTCTTTCAGCTACCCCATTCTGCTGAGGGGTCCTGGCTGCAGAAGTCTCATGAGCTATACCATGGTTAGTACAAAAGTCAGTTATAATAGAGTTTATAAACTCGGTTCCTCGATCTGATCGGATCCTGACTATGCTCTGACCCTGTTCAGTACTCAATTGCTTGAGTAACCCTGGAAGCTTGACCTGAGTCTCCTTTTTGTTCAGCAAGAAAATAACCCATGTGTACCAGGAATAATCATCATCAACAACAAGGGTATATTTCCTACCATTTATGCTGACAGGAGTAACTGGACCAAAGAGATCCATGTGCAGGAGCTGAAGCACTCTGTCAGTGGAGAAGGCTTCCTTCACTTTGAATGAGGCTTTGGTTTGCTTGCCTTCCTGACATGCTCCGCACACGTTGTCTTTGCTAAAAACTTCATTAGCAGACCATCTACAAGAGAGAGTCTAGAGATTTTATTAATAATCTTGAAGTTTAAGTGACTCAGACGTTTATGCCAAAGCCAACTGAGCTCAGAGGAGCTCTTAGCGACCAGACAGGTTTCAGGAGGGCTGCTCTTGAAGTCAGCAAAATATACATTGCCCCTCCTGACACCTGTAATCAGAACCTGTAGTGTAGATTTGTCCTTCACAAGACACGTGTTAGATGTAAATTCTACACTATATCCTCGGTCACAGAACTGAATAACCGAGAGTAAGTTATGTCTCAGTCCCTCAACATATGATACATTTATTACACGGACAGAGTTAATAACAAGGGTTCTGAATCCTCTGGTGAAACCCTTAGAGTTATCACCAAAGGTTACCTGCGGGCCTTCCTGAGCTACATAATCCTGAAGGAGATCACGAAATCCGGTCATGTGCCTGGAACATCCTGAGTCCAAGTACCAGTCCTTCATCAGATCCTCCTTCCTCTTCTTGTAGCCCGCAGTGACCTGAAAAGAATCAGGCCTCAGGTACCCATCTCGTATTGGGTCCTACTGAGTCAGTCATACCCTTCGGGATCCAGATTTGTTTAACAATTCTGATAGCATCAGAAGCGTAAACCTGTTTCCCTGAAATATCAACATACACAGTTCTCTTCTTCCTTTGTGCCTGGGAAGTTGAGGGTGTATGGGTGTCAGCCTGAGATACAGGAGCCCTATATTGATTTCTGGGGGTGGGCCTCCTGTTCCTTCTTGGCCTGGGTGCATTGGGCTGAGTTTGATCCCTAGAAGGAGCAGCTCGGGCCTGACCTTTTGGCACTTGAGGTCTAGCCTGAGCGTTTCTGGAGTCAGGTCTCCTTTGCCTATCAGAGGCCACCTGGTTTGTCCTTCTCCTTTGAGGATTAGGACACTCCTGATGGGCTTTGTGCCCTGTCTGAGAAATCTGGACCTCTGTAGTCCTTGGCCTTGCCTAAGGCCTCCTCTGTCCTGAGTTTCTTCTGCTCTGAACATTTCTAGGCTGGGACTGAGAAGAGCTGGGAGCAGAATTTTTCCCAGATTGAGGATTCCTAGGCTGAGCCTTGGATTTCCCTTGATCTTTCTTCCCTGACTCAGGATGAGGAGCCTTGGCCTTTCCCTTAGGTTTTAGCCTAGAATCCTCAGTCCTTTGCCTGACAGGTTCAGCAGGCATTTTCTCCTTCCCTTTGCCTTTATTCTGATGAGCAACACTTGAGCTCTTGTCATCAGTTAGGGCAGGGACAAACTTCTTCTGAGAGTTGCTCCCTGAAGCACCTCTCTTCTTCTTGCCCTTTGGGTCTTTTGAGGCATCATAGCGTAACCCAGCTTTAGCACCATTAGTCAGCTGAGAGAAACTTGTCAACTCATCAACCACTTGGGTAGATGTGTATAACTTCTTCAGCTTAACTTCAAGATGCCCATTTGTTTCTTTCAGGGCCTCAATTTCAGAGATGTATTGAAGCACCAACTCTTCATGAGCTTTCTCCTTTGAGATCAGCTCAAGATCCCAAGCAGTTTGCTCAGCACAAATGCGAGCTTGCCACTCAGTTTCGAACATCACTCTCAGAGCAATTCGCTCAATTAACAGTTGTTCCTGAGCAAGGAACAGATCCGTGTCACGAGTCTCAATCAGCGAGCTGATTACACCCTTCAGTCTTTCTACCTCCAGTGGAGCTTCATCATGCTTGTTCCGAGCATGAAGTAGCTCTTCCTGAAGATGTACTAATCTGAGGGCTTCTTCAGTATCTCTTACTCTGAGAGACTCAGTTAACCGATCATTCTCCTCGCTCAGATGTGCATTCACATCCACTGTGTGAGTATGAGTCTCCTGCAGCCTTGAGAAGTCAACCATCAATTGCTCCAGGGCGAGCTGAAGGTCGAGTTCTCCTGCTGAATCTGAGCTAAGCTCAAGTGCGTGATCAGGAGAAGAGGCAGAAGAACATACCTCGTCATCTGCGATCAGGCAGAGGTCATCATACTCTTCATCGGAAAAGAGTTCAGGGGACCGGCGTCCTAGGCCATCTGAATCTGAGGAATCCTCTTCAAGCAACGCTCTCCGGTCTGATGCCCTGAGCTCTCTCTTGGCTCTCCGATCTTCTCGCTCACGAGCACTGAGCTCCGGACAATCATACTGATAGTGTCCGGTCTTTTTGCAGTGGTAGCACTGATCTACATCAGAAGTAAACTTCTTGTCAGTGTACCTTTTATCAGATGACTCCCTCCTGCTCCCTGACGATCGTTCAGGTTTGGAGCTGGATCTTCTGGGCACATCATCTCTCTTCTTCTCATCTCTTCGTCGCTCAGGCTCATTGCGATCCCTCCGGGAATCTGAAACCCTCCTTTCTTCTCTTCGGGGGCTAGATCTCCTGGGGCTGGAGTACCTGCGATCACGGGTGTCAGTATAAAATTTCTTATACCTTCCGAATCGAGAGTTCAGTTTCTCGAATCGCCGTGCCATCAGGCTGTACTCCAAGGTAAGCTCATCTTTGTTCATGTCCTTCAGAGACTTGGAGCCAGATCCAGCCTCAGGCTCAGGAGTAGCTTTAAGAGCCACGCTCTTTTCCTTTTTAGGAGTCTTCTCATCACTAACTTCCTCACTGACAACACCCTTCTTCCTCTTATCGAGGTCAAATTCCAGAGCCTTTAACTCTGAGAATAGGTGAGAGTAAGGAATGTTTGTAAGGTCCTGAGTATTCTTTAACAAGATTACTCATGTGTCCCATCTTTCAGGGAGACAATTTAGGATTTTAGAAGACACCTCCCTCTTGGGAAACTCCTTCCCAAGGGTTGCTAGCTCGTTCATCATCTTAATGAACTGAGCTTCCATCTGATCGATGGATTCTCCCTCTAGCATCCGGAAGGCTTCGAACTTCCTAATTGCAAGATCTCTCTTGTTCTCCTTGATCTTTTCTGATCCCTCACTCATTTCCCTCAAGGTATCCCAGATCTCCTTAGCTGTCCTCAAGTGCATAAGTCTGACCGAATTCTCGTAAGAAACGGTGTGGAGTATAATGTTCTTAGCAACATTATCCAGTCCAATTTGCTTAATCTGATCAGAATTAAGCGCGGACCTCTCCACCTCTTCATCTTCGGCGGCTGGAACAGGAACATTTCCAGCAACAGGCCAGGTTGTCTGAAGATTCCTCATAAATCTGATTGGGCCATGCTCGATCACCTGTGGCATCTGATCATGGATAGAATAGAGATGTGCGAGTACCCTGAATTTCCAATAGTCATAATTGTCAATAGAGAATTCAGGAAGATTCCCCTCGAGGCATTTAGAACCGGATGCCATGGTATGCAGTTTTTCAGAAACAAGATCTATTCAGTAGACCACCAAAAGTTTCTGAAAGACTGATGTCAGATACCACTAATTGGTCCAGAAACGAGTATAATCAGTGTATGGAGGGGGGAATACACTGATGTCAGAATTTTCTGAAAGACTCAGAAAAATGCTCTAACACTCTCAGTCAGGATTTTCTGAAGTACTCAGTATGCTGAAGGTCCACAGGGGCAGCAGGGACAATTCAGTAATGAGTCAGATAAGCTGAGTGTGAGTAAAGTGCTAGGAAGCTCAGTAGAGATAACAAACCTACTGACAGCTCGGAAGCAAGTCAGTTGGACCACTATCTCAGTGAGCCAGAGTGAGTGCGGAAAGTGAGCCCTTAGATCTACTCGTTTTAGTTTCTGAAAACATTTTATCTGAGTTTGCTTAGTAAACTGATGGTTAAGGCTGAGTGCACAGTATTAAGATTCTGGATGATTGATTCAGTCCTGAATAGAAAAACGATGCAGAATGTTCAGTCTATTATGATGACAGTTATGATCCTGAACAAAACAGTAAATCAGCACACAGAGGACTTTTTAACGTGGTTCGGAGATAACCAACTCCTACGTCCATGACCTGATTTAACAGGAAGCTATCCTCAAAACCCTGAGGATAGGTACTTGAGTTTTACGTGCCAAGGGACACGAGTAGCCAACTTCCTCTCTTAGGAACCGACCCCTGGGTGTTTTACAAGTCCCAGTCCTTCTAACCAACCAATCTCACACCTTGAGTGGTTTGGTATTCTGGTTTCCAACTAAGATAGCTCTAGCAATACAAAACAATGCTAAATAATAGAGCTATCGATCTAAGCAAATACAGAGTGAATCCTACTACAACACTAGGGAAATTTAATTGCAGAGTGTTGTTTATAGTATGCTTTGAATGCTTGGATTCTTGAGAGTTTTCTCTTGGAAATTTCCCGTTAACCTTAAATGGATGCAATGCTCTCCATATTTATAGGTAAGATTCAAAATAGATCCATTGGAGGAGATCAAATCAAATCTTTCCTATTTTAGGTAGATTGCAGGCTAGAAATACTGTTTGACCTAACTGCCATGCTTATGCTGGAAAGTTATCACATCACCTGCAACTTTTGAGACGCATTAAATGCCGCATTAAATGTTGCGCAGACTCCGTGCATGTGTGTCGAAAGATCATTGGCTCTCCGCTACAATGGCTAGTTGACCTTCAGACATTTGTCCTTCCTCGTACATTCAATACTCTGAGTCTCTTGTTAATAACTCAGTCTGAACGTGTGTCTTTAATGGAGTCTACTGACATTCTCTTTGTCTCTTGTCCCATAGCATAAATAACCTTTTGCTTTGGACTTACATGATTCAGGTGAAATGAACCACGGCCTGAGGCAGGTCCTATGTGCATTCAGCACAGCCTGATAGGTTATTCAGCCCAGTATGTGTAACCTTTTTACTTTGGACTTACAGGATTCAGGTGAATTGAACCAACGCCTTAGTCAGGTCTTAAGTGCATTCAGCACAGCCTGATAGGTAACACTTACTCTTCATTGACTAAGTTCTGTCCTGAGTATGCTTAGTGTACTCAGTAGAAGCATCAGCCAATGGTACTTCAGGATTGACTTCAGGATGAATCAGCAGGCTTCGATCTTCAGCTTCAGAACAGACAATCTTCAGCAAGACTGGCTGACTCCTTCAGGATGGTTTACACTTCAGACTTCAGTAAATTGGGTCGACTCCAATATTCTTCAGTCTTCAGCATGGTCCTCCTGTAATGAATTTCTAACCTAACTATCCTGAATTATTTTATCCTGAACAACTATACTTAGGCAAATTCATCAGGGGTTTTGGGATCTAATCAAAACACTCAGATTGTCCCAACAATTTCCCCCTTTTTGATGATGCCAAAACCCTTAAGCAAATTCCTATTCATCTATACAATCAACTGACTTAGTCAGTGAGAACAACTCAGTACCACCTGACAAACTAGGTACTTAGTCTATAAGATGAAAACAAGGAATGGGTTAGTACAGTTCTTGATAAGGATTCAGAAAAGTAAATTCAGGAGTCAACAAGAAGTTGTACTCAGGAAAAATAAATAACTTCATTGATTGATAAGAAAATACAAGTGTCCTGAAGCTATTACAAAATTCCTGAACAACTAGCTCCTGATCTAGTCTTCATCCTTATTCCAAGCAGTCAGTGGAATCTCGTACATCTCCAGTACCCGGTTCAGGACCTGCTTCATCCTGTTCTGATCAGCAACGACCCCGGCAGCTCATCCTACTCTGACGACTTCTTCAGAAATTGCTTTCCGGTCCAGATGCTTGGAGTTCTTAAAGAGTGGAGGAGGGTACTTGATGAATTCTGGAGGAGCGATCTCTACACCTTCAGTGTCAGCATGTCTGATGATTTCAGCCCAGAGATCAGGATGCTCCTGTGCCATCCAGTGATGGAGTATGACGTCTTTTTCTTTAGTCAGATCGTCCCATAACCCCACCACGTAGAATAGGTAGGCCCACCTATTCCGGATCGGAATCCATACCTCCAACATCTCTATCGGAATGAAGTCATCCACAAACTTCAGTGGAGGATGACTTTGATCTGAACTGACCACAATCT
The DNA here is from genome assembly GCA_026898435.1 of Prunella vulgaris. NCBI lineage: Eukaryota > Viridiplantae > Streptophyta > Magnoliopsida > Lamiales > Lamiaceae > Prunella > Prunella vulgaris. The sequence goes on from JAPKLY010003947.1 coordinate 12,358, forward strand.
TCCTCTGAGTCTTCATCTGAGATCCAGAAGATACAGATTTCTTCTTCTGAACCTGCGAAGTCAGATACTCATTGGACTCCTTTAGGCGCTGGATCTGACTGAGGAGCGAAATCTCCTTCATCTTTGCTATCTTTTCAGCTTCAGTCATCACCATTTTCTTCTGAGTGGTCGGCTCAGTTTGCATATGTTCCTCCATTTCTTTGTACAAAGGCTCCAGAGCGGGGTCCTCAGACGACCTCAATCTTTTCGGCTCTGAACCTTCAGCAACTTCGATGGCAGCGACGGACCTTTTCCTCTTTCTTTCCGCCGCTATCAGTTCAGGGTGGAAGTTTTTCTTCTTTGCTTTACCAGTAATGGCAATATGCTTCTTCCCTTCTTCCCCCTTTTTGGCATCATCGTCATTTATCCGTTTGACAACTTCATCCACTGACTCCGCCAATAATGTAAACTGTCCATCCATCTCAGTCTGATTCCCCTGCAATTGCCCAATCTGCCTGGCCATCCCTCTCAGGCCAACACTTAGCTTGTCGACGGCTGAATTGTGCTCAGCTTTTAGCCGTCCTTCAAAGCTCATCATAGGATTGTTCAGGGCAGTGGCAATTGCATCCTTCTCCTGTTCAGACATCTCACTCAGCAGTTCCTCCTTCAGTTCAGCTTTTAGCTTGACCAACTTCTCATCAACCAGTTGATCAACTTTTTCAGACAGTTGTTGATCCAGAAAATTGGCAAGCTTAGTCTCCTGCTGAGTCTGCACATTAGAAACCATCTGATTGCAGTTCTGAATGGCATCCTTGGTTTGCTCAGAAATAACAGTGAGGTCTACATTGATTCTAGTCCGAGCTTCCCCAAGGAGATCTATTGCAGCATGCATATCAGTGGCCATATCATTCAGGTCACGGTCCAGTCTGTTCAATTTCTTGTTCAGCAATTCAGAATTCGAACCAACCCTACTAGTTTTTCGCTCAACGAGGATGACCCTCCTGTGCAGATTGCCAAGAGCTCGTGAGGAATTCTGAAGATATATTGCTTCGGGTGTAGTCCATTTGTCTCTGACTCGGACCATGCCTGGTGGACCCTCTCCTGAAGCCTCCGCAATCCCGGGTCCCAGGATTGCTTCATCGGCCGGTGCACTGACTCCCTCAGTGCCACCTTGCTGATCATCATCAGCAACCACTACCACCTCCTGCTCAGCTGCCTTCACCTCTCCCTTCCCTTCTTCAGCTTTCTGAGGTTCAGGCTCAGGATAGGTTCGGCGGACTGTTTTGATAAAATCCACCATCTTAATCAATTGATGTAGAGAGTTCACATCAAAATGATCAAAGAGGGCGGCTTCTAATTCTGCAATGCAGTCCCATCCTCTGGACTCTCCTAGCTGACTGAGCTCAAACCATGTAGCGTTTCTGATCATGGCAAAAGTGCGGAGTTGCAGAACTGCCTCCTTCTGAGCTTCAGTGAGATCAGGAAATCTCCTTTCCACCATTTCAGCTACCGCTCCCCTTGCTACTATCTCAAAATCTGAAAGAATATTCACATCGGGCGCAGGAAACGGTCATGGTGTTTCAGCCCGAACTGGTTCAGCAGCCTCCTGCTCAACTCCTCCTTCCTGAGCAGGCTCCACCTGATCCAAACTCTGATAAGTTTCAGCGATGTTAAGGATCAGTTGATCAGGATCTGGGGATGCAACATCCGGAACAGATGTAATGGGAGCAATTTCAAGAATGGCCTGCACCTGAGCTGGTTCCCTCTCCGGAGTTGCATGCTGAACAGCTTCTTCAGCAGCTCTCTCTTCCACAAGCTTTTTCTCTAGCTCTTCCATGAGCTTTTTCTCTCGCTCTTCCACGAGCTTTTTCTCTCGCTCAGTGGACCCTGAATAGAGAAATTTCAGCTTTTGTAGCTTGGGCCCTGAGGGTTTAGATTTCTCCTCCGCTGGCTTTGCTGTATCAAACTCAAAAGACTTGCCTGCCTGAGCCTTGACTCTTTCAGTCATGCTTGCCTGGGCCTTCTTCTTCTGAGTCCGAGGCCTTCTCCTGGTGCCAGCATCATCGGAGTAAGCTCTGAATAGATTGATTTTCGCTGGAATCTCGAGTGATTGGGCCTGATCCACATCACCGAGATCCAGGGTCTCCAAGAGCATAGAAATCTTGGTGCCAAAGTGCATCTTGGCCTCGAATGTCGCCTGACCCTCTGGCGAGTACTTGATTTTGCTGGTCTCAGCCACCAGCATTTGGAGGAAGTAATCCTCCCAGTTAAAGTTGTGCATAGAGGCGTTCGAGATTGCCATCATCGTATAAAGCTTTGGTCTGGAGATCTGCTCCAATCCTCCGGCAATCCCCATCACTCCCTGACTTGTCAGGTCGAAGAAGTGGCGGTTTTCAGTCCTCAGGACTGATTTATTCAGGCCCGACTTCAGGACGACATCCCCATCACATAAGGACTGGAGAAAGTCCTTCTCATTCCCATACCCATAATCCACTTGGCTTCGTCCTGAACTGGGAAGAATTAAAACCTCCTTAATCTTCCTCTGGATGTTGAGAGTGACCCATCTCCTGGTCATCTCCTCCTCTCCATCCTTCCCCTTTGTACAGGTGGTCAGGGGTATGCAAGTTTCCCACTCCTGGGACTCCTTGTTCTGTGCCATCTTTAGGTAGAATGCAGCAACAAGTCTCGGGTGGAGCCTCTGTGGTCTTGCTGTAATGAGTTGCAGAAGACCTGCATTATTGAATAGTTCTCGCACAGGCAAAATATCCGGGTGATTAGAAGAAAAATCCCCATAGGGTTCATAATTAATTTCATTTCTTAAGTGAAAAAGATTTCCAAAGAAGGAATCTGCAGATGGAGACGCCATTGAAGTAATATGAAGAAATGAATAAGGTAGGTTTGCAGAGAGGAATATGTAAGGAAAATATTTAGGTGCATAAAGATTTTAACAACACAATCTTCCCCTATTTATACAAAAATTCGGTTTTATTCTGGTAGCTTAGAAAATAATGACCTATGAGATTCAATGGTCAAGATTGAGCAGTGAAAAGCATTCGACTTTTTGGTTTTTCAAAAGTAATTGGTCAAACTTTATCTAAAACTGTTCCCGCCCATAGTGCATTAAATGCACATTAGAGCATGTCCGTATTTAATTCAAATAAATTGTATTAAATAATAACCAAATATTAAAACGAATGGCAGGGATCATTTGACAAATTAAATTGATTTGATAATACAGCAAACAGTATAAGGAAAATGCACGCAAGATCAGATGACTAGATAAAAATCAGAAAATATACCAGTCAGTCAGATTTGTATTCTGACTGATACCACTTATTGCCCTATCAGGATGACAAGACCTGAGTTCAGTGTCCTGAAACTTAGTCAGTCTATACTGATCATCCATTTTATACTGAGTGTTCCCCCTACAACCATTCACATTCTCTCTGGGATTCCTTCATCCTGAGTCCATATGAGTTATTCCCCCTGACCTTGTGCATTCTTATCAGAGATTCAGACTGAATCACCTAAGCCTGGGTCAAGGAGTCCTAACTCTACTGATAACTCAACAAACCTGGTTTTAGGCAAAGCCTTAGTCAGGATGTCAGCTCTCTGTTTTTCAGTAGGGACTCTCTCCATCCTGATATCCTTCTTCTCAACATGATCTCTGATAAAGTGATGCCTGATGTCTACATGCTTACATCTTGTGTGTAAGACTGGGTTTTGGGATATGGCAATGGCACTATTATTGTCACAATAAATTGGAACTTCAGTGGCCTCTATTTGGTAGTCTCTAAGTTGTTGTTTCAGCCAAAAAATCTGAGAACAACAACTGACTGCCGCCATATACTCAGCCTCAGTAGTAGACGTTGCAACACTGGTTTGCTTTTTAGAAAATCAAGAGATCAGTTTACTCCCTAGAAACTGACATGTGCCGTTAGTTGATTTCCTATCAAGTCTACAGCCTCCATAATCAGCATCTGAATAGCCAGTCAGTTCTAGGTTGTCATCAGAGGGATACCAAAGTCCTAGATTGACTGTACCTCTCAGGTATTTCAGTATCTATTTGGCACTCTCTAGATGACTCTTCTTTGGATCAGACTGATACCTTGCACAAACTCCAACTGCATAAGTGATGTCAGGTCGACTAG
>JAPKLY010003948.1:0-16474 GCA_026898435.1 Prunella vulgaris
GGTTTTTTAAGAATTTTAATAAAGTAATTGAGGATGGAAAGTCGACTATATTTTAGAAAAAGACATGGGCTGTGAAACTTCTCTAAGAAAGCGTTTTCCTCGGTTATATTATCTTTCTTTAAATAGAGATGCAACTTTGAGTTAATTAGGTGAATGGAAGGATGGTGAGTGGATGTGGATATGGGAAAGGCGAAGGAATTTATTTGGAAGGGATTTGAAGGCTTTTGATGAGTTCTTTGATGCCTTCAGCAGGTACACATTGAGGTCAAATGCTGGATATACTTGGAGGTGGAACTTGAATAATGATGGGGAATATGCAACCAAATGAGCATATGAGTGGTTGGTGAAACAAAGGAGTCAAAAAGCTAATGAAGAAAAAGAAGAGTATAAACTAATTTGTAAGTAAAAGATGATACCAACAAAAATTTGAAAACATGCTTGGGGAGTATTGTTGGAAAGAATACTGACGCTAACAAGCTTACAAAGGCGAAATGTTATTGCAGCTGACTCAAATTTGAAGTGCCCTTTTTGCAAAGATTTTGAAGAAACAGTGAATCACATCTTCTTTGAGTGTAGGTTTTCTTATAATTTTTTTATGAAATGTTGTGAGACGTTGGGAATTAAAATTGTTCTTTCATCGAATCCCTCAACTAACTTGCTTCATTTTAGTAAAATTTTAAATGAAAGAAAAGGCAGATCGATCATGGTATGCATATGGGAATGTCATATTTGGTTAATATGGAAGGCGAGGAACACATTGATTTTTAGAAATGTCCAGAAGAAGGAAGAAAATATTATCACAGAACTCAAAAGTAGAGTATGGAGTTGGGTGAGAGAATTTGATAGTAGAATGGAGGAGATAGAATATTATGATTGGAATAAGAGAATTTCTTGTGCAATTGAGTTGGATTAGATAAGCATGATTTGTGAGAGATTAATGTGCAAGTAAACTATGTAGGGTATATCTTATACCCCTTTTTAGGAGATTAATTGAAGTTTCCCATATAAAAAAAAAAAAGTGATTATTTAAGAATTACGACATTCTCCCACGAAAGTTTGCATACTTTCCTTTTTAGTTTGTCCCACAAAAGTTTGCATATTACCAAAATAGAAATATTCCTTTAAATCTACATCTTCAAAATTTCTATCTCACAGTCTTCATCCTACACATTCTACTCATTACAATTTTTTTAAAAAATTATGCCCCAAAAGTACCGCAGATTTTTGGGGGAGAGGTCTTTTAAAAATTATTAGCATATAGTATATCTTTTATATTTATATACGAAGATATATGTAGGGACAGTCACTATTAAATATATTTTGCTCTGTATTTTTTTACTTTGAGGTTGAATACACATCAATAATTGCTATAAGGTCCAACTTATAAAGGTGATGTGCATTATAGCATAAAAACTACCCTCATAAATTGTAACCTTTTTGGTCTTATGGTAATTAATAGTTTGCTTCGAACTTTAGAGAAAAAATGATCCACATTTTGGATCTTATAATAATTAATCAAATATATATATATATCAAAAATTTATATTTTTTAATAAAAAATTTAAAACGATAATTATTTTGAACTTTATATTTTACATAATAATATTTTTTAAAAAAATTTTTAGACCAATGGGCATAAAAAATATCGAATTTTAACCAGGTGGGTTAGCTCACCTGGCCACTGGACTCCTCGCTTGAGTAAATGACCTGAATTCGATTCTCTCTGTGAAAGAATAAGGGAGATATAAGGTTGACTTTAAGATAATTTTTGGAGTGTTGGAGACTTGGTGAATTATATTCTAACTACTAACAACTAACATCACCGATAAAAATAAATATCGGATTTTAAATGAGAACCAATAACACGAATCTAATCTTGTTTGTCTCAGAATTAAAGAAGTCAATCCGTCGACCCATCCTTTTAACATATCTAAATACATGTATGTTGTGTTTCCTTTTAAAATTTAATTATCTAATATTATGAAATACAGTAATTTTTTTTATTTCCCGAGAAGAAAATTTTAATAATTCGATTGTTGTAACTAACGCGAACATCTATCATAATTAAAAAATAAAATCAAACCAGGTATCTAAATTGTAAGAGTAATTTTATTACGCACTCCTACATCGCAACTTAATCCTCTTTTTAAAAGTTACTCTGTTAATACAGAAAAATTACATTTATTTATGTTAAAAAATCAATTCAATGTGAATGATTTTTCAGTATAAATAAAGGTAATTTTAAATAACAATGATTGTTATTTAAAAGGTAACTTTTTAAATTATATTAAATTATGTAATACACCTAATACATACGATACTAATTCAACTGTATTTTATATCAAGGCTTTGAAGTCTCAATATTTCAAAGGTCTAGATTATTGACACTAGTCTTATTGGGAAATACAATACCTTAAAAATGTTTGATGTTTTTTTATAAATTTTTGGCAAAATATTTCAATTTTTTTTACACTATGTTCAAAAAAAATTAAAAAAATGTAAAATTTCGAAAAATATTAGCAAGTGTATTCATCCAAATAAGGAATTTCCCAAAAAGGTTAGTTCGAATAACTTCGGCCTATTTCAAATTAGTAAACCAAAAAAAGGGTGTACTGTGATGTATTTGGGCTGTGTAGACCCATCTTTTGACCCACTTAGTTATCACAAATTAGGCCCAAATGTTAATCGGATCCCACCAGAAATATGGCCCAGGTTATATGCCCACATATGTTGACAGTACACACTTTGAAATAAGGAGTTGGATCCCTCCATTTAATATTTCCTCTATTTCCTCCATTCAGTGTAAATATCATCATTTAATATCACTTTATTAGTATAAAAAAAAAAGACCTTTCAATTTCAATTTGTGTAAGAAATTGTGACGATGGATTTGGTGTCTCAATATTATCTGTTATTTTGGTTCCTAGAATTTTCTAGGTTGAAAATAAAAAAGAAAGAAAAATAGAATGTAGTATCAGTGTGGTGGTCATTCGGTCGGTTCGGTCCAATTTTGAACATGATCGAATAGACCGAATTTTTGTGTGTTATGGATCGAACCGAATTATTTCGGTTCGGTTCATTTTGTCCTAATAGTTTAAAAGAAAAAAAATTATATTTCATCACAAATTAAAGATATACAATACAAGTATATTTAGTTCAATACCAACAAATTAAAGAGTTACAATACAATTAAATTCAATAAAGTTAGCAATGTTGATGGGCGAGCTACCCAAGGATGATTAAGAGATCATTCGGCCCAAGGCTGGGAAGGTCGCCGGTATGCTCCAGAGGACCAAGGGGCCGACCTCGGCCTTCCTACGAAGATGGGAGCTCGCCCGGGTACCTAGCCCTTCCCGAGATGAGAGGTGGCCGAAGGAGCTCGCCGAGGTCCCGAGGTCCGTTCGCCTCCACGTAGCATTGGGGGCATAAGACATCAGACCTCGCCTTAGAGCTCGCCCCTGTCCCAAGGGGGACCTCACCAAGGTCCGTCGATGATACAACTCCAAGAAAAGACACAAGATAGCAGAGCTCGCCTGGGAGCTCGCTTAAGAGCTCGTCCCGTAGCCTGCTAGATCCTGATGGTTGCGCTCTTTTTCCCTCCGTCCGGTTTGTCCACAAGGGTGGTTTAAGGCGAGGTTTTTAACGAGGCCCATCTAGTCTAAGGCATAGTAGTAGGACGAGGCACAGTATATGGAGCAGTGTGAGGGATTAAGACGAAGGTGTGGAACCTTCGTCAACACCGGAAGCCAAATAGGCTCGTAAGGTGCCACCTCACTCTCGCACACCTATAAATAAGACCTCTCTTGTAACTATTACACAATTCTACTCATAATACACAAGACTTTGTCTCTCTAAAATTCTCCACTCTCTCTCTCTCCATATTATCCAAGAATACGAAACCCTTCGATTATTGTTTGGTAGAATTAATCCGACATAACTAGCCACATAACAAATACGATTAGCAAATTCTATCAACAATTTGGCGCTAGAAGGAGGGTTCCGAATCTGAAAAATTAAAATTTTTTCAAGAAAAAAAAGTTAGGGTTTGCTTGAAGATTTGAAGATTTGAAGGTGTTCTTGACAAAACTCAAGAACACTTGAAGATACACACACATATTCATTCCTTCGAACGAAAACCCATATTTCCGGACGAAAATCTAAATTTCCAGATTTCCCAAATTCTGCCCTGAAAAAGTTTTCAAACGCACGCGTGTACTCGAATAAACCGAATTTTGGATAATTCATCTCACTCGGGGATAGACAAAAACTCGAACAAAAACCAAGTTGGCCGGAGACCATCACCTCGGCGACCTCCCCCCACCTCGGCGACCTGCTGCAAGTTACCCCCTCCAAAACCCAAAAATGGCTAAGGGACAGACCTCCGCAACTGCAGGAAGGTCGAAGGGGGGCAACCAGGAAAAGGCCGAGGAGGAGACCTCGCTCCGACCTCCCTAAAAGAACACCGTAGCTCCGCGACCTCCGCGAGTTGTGGTGGCCCAGGAGGATTTGAGCCCTGCTCTGAGGGACCTCACCAACAACCCCGACGAGCACCAGCGCACCATCGCGACCCTGCAGAGATTGCAGCAGAGGCAGCATGACGAGCTCGCCCTCGTACCTAGGCGAGCTCCAGCTGTCAAGACCAGGGAGCAGACGAGGCCCACTCAGGGCACCCAGACCCGGGGGGAGTACAGCAACCTCCCCACTGAGCAGGAGGCGAACTCTGCCCAAGCCCGCCAGCACCGGGAACGCGCTGGAAAGGCCAAAGTGGCGGAGGAGCCGGCCACGCATGCCAGGCGAGCTTCGGCCTACACCGAAGCATCCGCCACCCACCAATCGCTGAGGAGGGAGGTCCTCTAAGGTCGCCTGGGGCCGAGGTGCGAGGAGAATGAACGGACGGTGGCCTCGGCTATGTCCCACGGAGATTCGGACCTGCAACCGCGCAGGTCCGCCCACGACCGATTGAGAAGGCCCGCCACCGACAGGTTGGGCCACCATAGCGGACGTCAATTCCAGCCCATCACTGAGAGGTCACCCCAGAGTGAGGCACCTCGGGGACGTGCGTCCACGAGACGCACGACCTTCGAGCAACCTCCGCCGGAGGTGACCCGTGATGACGAGCTGGCCTCACTAAAAAAGATTATCAAAATGCTACAAGCACAAGTAGCAACCAAGTCTGGCGGACCTGACGCCACCACTCTCCCCACATCCCCATTGGCACCTGTCATCCTCCGAGCACCGGTCCAGAAGAAAATCCAATTCCCGGTGATGTCCGCATACGAGGGCGAGTCCGACCCGAAAGTCCACTTGGCCAAGTATGCGGACTTCATGATCTCGGTCGGTGCCACCGACTCCACCCAGTGCCGGAATTTCCCGCTGACCTTAGGGGACCGAGCCCATCACTGGTTCTCATCGCTCGCCCCGGGGTCGATCTGCTCATTTGGCCAACTCTCGCCGGAGTTCTTGGCCCATTTCTCCGGGTTCGGATCCTATCTTACCCAGAAGCACCGACTCACCAACATCCACCAAGGCTAGGGTAAAACCGACCAGCAGTACCTGGAGAGATTCGACAAAATACTGCTGGAAGGCAAGCCGGTGAGCGAGGACACCAAGGTCGTCACAGCTATGGCTGGGCTCAGGAAGGGCACCGACCTCTGGAAGAAAATGCACCTCGTATGTCCGAACACTTACAATGAGTTCCGCCACAAGGCGGGGGTGTTCGTGGCTATGCAGGAGGCACTACTGAAAGAAGTTGGTGCCCTAGAGGAGAAGAAGCCCTACGGGAAGAAGTCCGGGGGCACATACAAGGCCCCCCGGAACTTGAAGGCCTTTGGCGACGGGGACGAGTTCAAGGAGAAGCTCAACCAGGTCCTCACCATCTCCGTCGACCACGTCTTCATAGCTGTCAAAGACAAGGCCCTGCTGGAGGAGTCGAGGCGGATCCGCCAGGACCGCACGAGGCTCAACCCCAATAAATACTGCGCCTACCACCAGGTCATCCGCCACTTCACCAGTGAGTGCAGAGACCTCCTCAAACAGCTCTGGAAATTCTATGAGGACGGGAAGCTGGCCGAGTTCGTGAAGAAGGCCCCAACTAAGAGGCCGAGGTTCGACAGGAGGGAGGCCTCCGATGATGAGGAGGAGGACGCGGGCCAGCGCGGACCTCAGAATAGACGAAGGGGACCTCCCCAACCTCAGCAAAATATGGAGCCCACCCGAGAGCTCTTAGTTCTCGAGGATGAGATCGGAGCTGTCGGAGGTCTCCAGGATGGGGAATCCTCCATGTCCAAAAGAAAAAGGAAGGTCGAAATCCGGGCCATAAACCAGGTTCAGGAAGGCAGCTCCGGCCCCCAGGTCCGTCGCACAGCTTACTGATGAGCTGACATTTTCCTCAGCGGACCTGGAAGGGGTACTGACGCCCCACAATGATTTGTTGGTGATAACCGCCAACATCATGAACGTCCGAGTTCACAGGCTCCTTGTGGACACCGGCGCTTTCACCAACATTCTCTTCAAATCCACCTTAGATGCCTTAGGTGATTTTGAGTCGTATATGGAACCTAGCAATGCTAGGATAGTGGGGTTCGGAGAGGCTGTAACCGTCCCCCTAGGTAGGATTAGGTTGAGCGTCCAACTTGTATCGGCCGAGGACCCGGAGCGGAGGCTGACTAGGCTCATAGATTTCCTAGTTGTCGACCAGCAGTCCTCCTACAACGGGTTCCTTGGCCGCCCGTTTATTAATGAATTAAAAGTGGCGTGTTCGACCTACTACTACTGTTTGAAATTCCCAACTCCAAAAGGTGCCGAAACTGTAAAGGGTGACCAGAAAAAGGCCCGAGAATGTTTACTCCAAATCAAAGACGGCCGGGTCAAAAAGTCTGTTACGCAGGTCCACATCCTTGAAGAGGATGAACAGATTCCAGCAGACGAGCCAAACATCCTAGACGTCATCTCGGTCAAAACTGAGATGATGGAGGTAGGCGATTTGTCAGAAATCGACCAAGGCACAGGATCTGTGCAAGACACACAACCGGTACCAATGGAGGGTCTGGAGGAGACCCAAGTGTTGGGACCTGCACAAGTGTCGGGACCTGCGCAGGAACAGCAGTCTGCTCCCATGGAGGTGGTTGATGAAGCCCAAGATGGGGGACCTGCGGGAGGTCAAGAACCAACACCAATGGACGTTGACCCAACTCCCCAGGTCACCGTACCATCCCAAGTTGACAAACCACCGGAGGTACTGACAGTTGATGAACCCGCCCAAGCTGAAAGCTAACCCGATGACCTCGAACCGCGCATAGGTCACAAACCTGCGCAGATGTCACAAGAGGAGTGGGACGAGTTCATCAGCGACCCAAGGTGGAAAAGCCAAAAGAGAAAAGACACCCCCATGGAAGAACTAACAGCAATACCGGTGGACACTGAGAGGGACTTAGAACTTTTCATAGATTCTGAGCTACCAGAACCGTACCGGTCAAGGATGGAGCTGTTCCTGATGTCCAACTTGGACGTGTTTACCTGGTATCATGAAGACATGACGGGAATCCCGCTGGAACATGCATGTCACCGACTTAACATAGATCAGGCAAGGAGACCCGTGCGCAAAAGGGAAGGAAATATGGACCAGACAAATACGCAGCTCTAACCGTTGAGGTGGAGAAGTTGTTAGACAACAAGCTGATCAAAGAAGCTTTGTGTCCGCAGTGGGTCGCGAACCCTGTCCTGGTGAGGAAACATAACGGGACGTGGAGGCTCTGCATCGACTTCACAGACCTGAACAAAGCATGCCCGAAGGACAACTTCCCACTACCCCACATTGACCAGCTGGTAGATAGCACCGCAGGCCATGAGATGATGACATTCATGGATGCTTTCGCGGGCTATCACCAGATAGCTTTACACCCAGATGACCAGGAACATACGGCGTTCTACACCAACAAGAATATGTATTGCTGGGAAAGGATGCTGTTCGGACTCATCAACGCCGGGGCCACCTACCAAAAGGCTGGTGAATAAAATGTTCGACCAACACATTGGCGAATCCATGGAGTTATACGTAGATGACATAGTTGTCAAGAGTCTGAGAAAGGAGGACCACCTGGACCACCTAAAACAGACCTTCGACATACTGTGCCACTACAACATGAAGTTAAACCCCAAGAAGATCAGCTTCGGTGTCCACTCCGAAAAGTTCCTGGGGCACCTAGTTAGCCAGCGTGGAATTGAGGTCAACCCGACGCAGGTCCAATGCATAATCGAGATGGGCGTACCCAATTCTGTGTAAAAAATTCAAAGACTGACTGGGTGCATGGCAGCTCTGAACAAATTCATCTCCAGGTCCGGTGACCGAAACCGTCCGTTCTTCGAAGCAATCAAAGCAAACACGCGAAGGTACAAAGAGGCGGCCAAAGCAAACAAGCTGGACCTAAAAAACCACTTCGTGTGGACAAGTGAATGCCAGCGAGCCTTCGAAGACATCAAATCATACCTTGCAGATACGCAGGTACTGTCAAAGCCGATACCTGGAGAGAAACTGTATCTATACCTAGCCGCGTCGGAGGTGGCCATCAGCTCCGTCCTAGTTCGAGAAGAGGCGAAAACACACCTACCAGTGTACTATGTAAGCCAAGTCTTTCACGAAGCTGAGTTGCGATACACCCCAACAGAGAAGTTGGCTTATGCACTGGTGATGAGTGTTAGAAAATTGAGGCCTTACTTATTTGACCACCCGGTAGAAGTGCTGACGATGTTCCCACTACGTCAAATACTACAGCGCCCAGATACCTTCTGACGCTTGCTGAAATGGTTACTAGAGATCAGCCAATACGGTATAACCTATGCACCCCGAACAGCGATCAAGGGACAGATCATCAACCAGCGTAGCAGTGGGTGCCGGCGTAGTCCTGATCAGCCCGGACAGACAAGTCTTCACCTCCGCAATCCGGTTCGACTTTCGAGCAACCAACAATGAGGCGGAGTATGAAGCTTTGATAGCTGGACTTAGGCTATCATTAGCTGTGGGGGCAACCAATCTTCAAGTTTTCAGAGATTCCCAGCTAATAATATCCCAAGTCCGGGGGGAGTACGAGTTAAAAGACCCGCAGATGATGACCTACCAGAAGATAGCCGCGCATCTAATTTTGATGTTCACGCAGGTCTACATCAATCAGATACCACGACTGGAAAACACACAAGCAGACGCCTTAGCCCAGCTAGCTACCAGTGACGGTGAGGTCGAATTCACGGAGGTTGTAATCACCACACTGAAAAACCCCTCGACGTCCGATTACAAAATAAATCAGACCTCGAGTGGGGGGCAGGAGGACAGTGAAGATGGTGAAGTTTGGTGCACTCCAATCCAAAAATACCTAAAAGACGTAACAACCCCCGTGGATGCCTGGGAAGCTAGTCGACTAGTAAAGCAAGCTGCCAAATATACACTGCTGGATGGCCAACTCTGCAAACGTGGATTCTCTCTACCCCTGCTCAAGTGCCTAACCAAAAAACAGGGGTCCGAAGTGTTAGAAGAAATCCACGAAGGAATTTGTGGGAATCACACTGGGGGGCAAGCATTGGCATACAAGACGATCAAACAAGGGTACTATTGGCCCACTCTTCGCAAGGATTCTATCAGCTTCGCACGAAGGTGCAGAAAGTGTCAACTTTTCACACCTAACATCCACTCCCCAGCCAACCAACTGAAGTCGGTTTTCAGCCTATGGCCTTTCGCGAAATGGGGTATCGATTTGATCGGCCCATTTCCACCTGGCAGAGGCGGTGTAAAGTTTGCTGTTATAGCAGTAGACTACTACACTTAGTGGGCTGAGGCCGAGGCTCTCACAACAATAACACAGGAGAGGATGATCGGCTTCATTTGGAAAAACCTGATCTGTCGTTTCGGACTTCCACAGTCGATCATCACGGACAACGGGAGGCAGTTCGACGGTAAAAAATTGAGAGACTTCTGCAGTTCATGGAACATCAAGAAGCACTACTCAACTCCATACCATCCACAGTCGAACGTGAATTAAATAAAGTACAACTCGCTACCCCAAGTGGTTTAAGACAAGCGATTCGCGGCCCTAAGTGGTGTAAGACGAAGAATATATGCTATCAAAATGGAGGTACAATTCGTAGTCTTAAGTGGCGTAAAACGAATGATTCACTTCTGAAAGTAGAGTAAGACGAACAATTAAGTACCCGAAACACACGAACGAGCGAGTAAAAATTATGACGTAAAGCGCAAAAATGGAAGCACAAAGAGTTAGAGAAAAAATGGCTCGAATTATATTCAAAAGACACTTAGAAAATTTTCAAGACAAAAATACTTGAAAATTCCTAAGTGTTCGAAGTGGTGATGGCCACAAAGGCCGACCAGCTGGCCGTCTTTGAAGTACAAAAGTATGCTCCTTCTGGGCGAGCTATACAAAGCCCGGCGAGCTCTAACTACTTGAACAAAAATAAAAAACTACAAAAATAAAGCTCCTTCTGGGCGAGCTAGGCAGCCCGGCGAGCTACCGAAAGCAAAGAAAAGGCCTAAGTCTCTGGAGCTGCGGGGGCATCAGGTGGCACCCCGGCGGGGTTAGTAGCAACCTGTTCAACTGGAAGGGCGAGCTCGACTTCGGAAGTGATGTTGCCGGTGAGTCCGCTAGCGTCGAACTCGCCAATGCTCACCATAGCGTCCCCACAAACCTCTTGCATCTGCTCCATTGTGGGCGGGGTACGCACCTCGCCCTCGACATCCCCGGCGACATCCCCGGCGGCCTCAGCAGTCAAAACCTCATAGGTCTGGATGATGTTGAATTTCTCCTTAGCCGCATCGAGGTTGATCCTATAGCCGGCGAGGTCCCCTATATTTAGCTCAGTGCTAGGGGGAATCTTAGCCTTCACCAAGCAATCATCGAACTCACTGACAAGAGCCTCCCACTCGCTCTCATTGTTTATCTGCGCCCACTGAAAGGAGCGGATAACCTCAGCAAAGCAAAGGAAATAGCCTTTATCTGTGACGACCATCCGGGCGAGCTCCAGTTCCTCCATCGTGATAGTGGCATCCGAGCGGCCCCTGAGCTCGGCGACCTCCAGGGCCTTAGCAGCGACCTCCTCGCGGAGCTTTGAACACTCCTCCAAATTTTCTCGGTTTTGCTCTCGGAGGATCTTCGCCTCATCCTTGGCTCGGGTGAGCTCCTTGTCCCGGGAGGCGAGCTTCTGGCGAGCTTGCTCGAGCTCGGCCTGCTGGCGATGGAAATCGGCCTGGATTTTTTTCATCTTTTTTATGGCGCTCTGCTCCGCCACCAGCGAGGCCTTCACCTTGGCCTCCATCCCAGCGAGCTCCTCAACGGCCTTCTTCCGCTCGTCCCCAATCTTGGTAAGCAGTTTTTTCGCATCATGGCGAGCTTTGTCGGCGGAGGTGACTTCATCGGTGACGAGCTGGGTGGCCGCCATAGCTGCACAGGCATAGTGCATCGCCAACCTCGCCTTGTCGGTGGGCTTCTGCCTCTCGATCATCGCGAGCTCTGAGGCGGAGAGATATTTGGGGGCCTCAGTGAATATTCAGCGGGCTGCCCCCTCAAGAAGGTCCCTAGGCGAGGTCAAGGCCTTGCACCTCTCCGCAGTGTGAAGGGACTCATGTCGATGCGGGAGCTCGGAGGGGACGTACCTGTGGACGTAAAAAATGTTAGCAAAAATCACAAAAATAGCAATGCAAGCTATGACTTCCAACTTCAAAGAGAAGCTCGCCCTCTTACCCGAACCTATCAGGATTGAGCCCAAGTAGGGTGTCATCCTAGATAGGGACCCCGTAGGGAGACGGCGGGGGCGCACTCTGAGGAGTTGGAGGTGCGTGAGTAGAGTGGGGAATGAGAGCTCGCCCTGACCCTCCTTGAGTCGACCCAGAACCGCCTCGGTCACTTTGTTCATAATCCTCGTCCCGGAGACCAACCCGAGATCGCTTGTTGGTGCGGGTTCATCTTCGCTCACCCGAGAGCCATCCGCACGGTAGAGTGTTCGCTTAGGCGGGGAGGCGGAGGCTGTGAGCCCCAGTCAGATCCCAAACCTCGCCCCGAGCCTTTCTTGTTTGGGGCGACCTTCTCTTTGTCTGGCTGAGAGGCCGAGGTCCTCTGCGAGCTGGAGCCCCCAGCCTTGCCCGCACCCTTGGTGACCTCCGCCTTCTTAGTCGCATCCAACACCGCCCCAGATGGAACGCCAGCTCGGTTCGGACGAGGCTTGCCCATTTGTAATTGCCGAGCTAGGAAATGGTAGGCTTCAGGGACGTCGATAGGTGGGAGGTCGGCGGCGAGGTCCTCACCTGCAAAAACCCGCTAAAGATCGTCAGCAACCCGGTGAGCTTCATCGGTGAGCTGCCATAACTTAGAAATTTTGAGAGTTAAACCTTGGAAAACAAGATGGTGGGGCGATGTTATGAGCCCAGCTAGCCTCCGACAATGGTGCTGGCACAAGTGATAGATCTCGTAATCTTTCTTCTCCCGTAAGCAACAGATAGCCCGCACAAGGTCGAAACCAATAGGAACGTCGGGCCTCCCACGGCTCGACTTGTGGTATTTCAGACCTGCAAAAACAAGGGATTAGATTAGTAAATCTAATCCAACCCACACACACCGAATTATGCCACCTACAGCTGGCTTCTCCATATGCCTCGGGGGTAGGGATACACCCCCCTTGCCCGTCCGAAGCTCGCCAGTCACCGCCGATGAAGAAGAACTGCTCTTTCTAATCGTGGATCTTCCCGGGGAGAATTCCCAGGATTTTCTCTTTGGGGCGGGCTTTTAGGTAGTAATACCCCGTGCCATCGTTCACCTGCCCAGTCATGTTAAACAGATCGCCGAGCTCCACCGAGGTTAGTCGGTTCTCGTAACCCCCGAGCCCGAAGACGGTCAGCGTCGCCAATAAGTTACTCCAAGCGTTCGGGGTGAGCTGCGTGATGACAAGATTATTGTCCGCCAGAAACCGCCCAATGATGGGGTGCAGCGGTAGGGTGAGCCCGACCTTCAGAGTGTGAATGTTGATGGCGGTTAACCCCGGATGAGGGAGGTCGGCACGCTCTTTCTTCCTGGGGGCATACATGAAGATGTCCACAGGGATGCGATATTTCTTACGGATCATCGGTAGGGCATGTTCACCGATGTTACTCACGACCTCGCTCGCCTTGAGATCAGATTTATTGGCGGCATTGAAGAGGTCCCGTTCGGGCAGCGGGAAGCTCGCCGCATACACCCTCACATATTCCACCCAGTTGAAGTTGTGGATGACCTCGGCGGGGACCTGGTACTCCGGCAACCGGGGAAATGGGAAATCGATGAAGCGAAGATACTCGTGAGTGATCTCCACCTCACCCTCGTCCCTTTCTTCGTCGAGCTCGCGGGTAAGCTCGCTCGCTTGATCGGCACTCTCGGCGACCTCCTCTGGGACCTCGGCGGCCTCCACTTTGTGGATGGCCGCGTCATCGATGGTTCGAGTGAGGTCCTCCCGAAGCTCGTGGACACCTGAGGCGTCGTCGTCTCCAGATTTGGTAGCTCTCTCCCCCGGATCAGGGCGGACCTCGCCGAGGACCTCGCGACTAGTTGGGCGAGCTACAGAGCTCGCCCCAGATCCCGAGGTAACCCCCACGGGGGTCATTTGGGGAATGGGCCGATCGTCGGTCATTGACCTCTTTCCCAAGTTTCGGTTCGACATGATCCGGTTTGAGGATATGTCCGACATGATTGAGTTAATTTGTCTAAGGGGAGTTTTTTATGAGTATTGTTCACGAGGTGTCCAAACCGACGCAACAGTCGCCGGAGTAGCAAGGGGGACGATCGGAAAATGTATAAAGCCTTCGGAAAGATTGAAGGAGATGAAGAACGAAAACTAAGAAAAGGAAAAAAAAAGAGTTGGGTTTCTACCTTTGGGAGCACTGGGAGACGCATCGGAAGCAAGGAAACAATCGCCGAAAATTTGCTCAGAAAAGTGAAGAAGCAAAGTGAGGAATGAACCTAGTCTCGCCTATTTATAGACTCTGGGCGAGATCGAATATCCGAAGAGTGTAGGGGCTCATTTGCAAAGAATTTGAAAGGCTATCTTTATTGGCGCGGGAAACGATGCCCAAAAAGGTGTGCACAACGTCTCGAGTCTCGCCCCACGTCGGCCTTAGAAACCGGCTCACAGGAGCTCGCCCATAACCTCGCTTGTCAGCTCGCCCACACATCGGATGAGCCATGATGTAGGTGAGCTGGGGGCAAATGTTGATGGGCGAGCTACCCAAGGATGATTAAGAGATCATTCGGCCCAAGGCTGGGAAGGTCGCCGGTATGCTCCAGAGGACCAAGGGGTCGACCTCGGCCTTCCTACGAAGATGGGAGCTCGCCCAGGTACCTAGCCCTTCCCGAGAGGAGAGGTGGCCGAAGGAGCTCGCCGAGGTCCCGAGGTCCGTTCACCTCCACGTAGCATTGGGGGCATAAGACATCAGACCTCACCTTAGAGCTCGCCCCTTTCCCAAGGGAGACCTCACCAAGGTCCGTCGATGATACAACTCCCAGAAAAGACACAAGATAGCAGAGCTCGCCTGGGAGCTCACCTAAGAGCTCGTGTCGTAGCCTACTAGATCCCGATGGTTGCGCTCTTTTTCCCTCCGTCCGGTTTGTCCACAAGGGTGGTTTACGGTGAGGTTTTTAATGAGGCCCATCTAGTCTAAGGCATAGTAGTAGGATGAGGCACGGTATAGGGAGCAGTGTGAGGGATTAAGACGAAGGTGTGGAACCTTCGTCAACACCGGAAGCCAAATAGGCTCGTAAGGTGATACCTCACTCTCGCACACCTATAAATAAGACCTCTTTTGTAACTATTACACAATTCTAATCATAATACACAAGACTTTCTCTCTCTAAAATTCTCCACTCTCTCTCTCTCCATATTATCCAAGAACACGAAACCCTTCGATTATTGTTTGGTAGAATTAATCCGACATAACTAGCCACATAACAAACACGATTAGCAAATTCTATCAACAAGCAACATTAATTTAATAAAATTAGGGCTTGAGTGAGTTGTGGATTGAATTTTTAATTCTTAGTTACTAATATGTTTATATGCACTGTGTATGTGTAGTGCGCATTAGTTCTCATAGGTTATATATAACTAATATATTAATTTTTAATTAAAATTCAGTCTATTAGATTTTTTCGGTCTATTCGGTTTTGATTATCCAGAATAGGACCGAACTAAATAGACCGAATTTTTAAAACTATAGATAAAAACTCGAATCGAATTTTTAGAACCGAATCAAACGGGCCAAATTTTGTCGGTTCGGTTTGATTTTTTGATTTTTCAGTTTTGTGAACACCCCTACGTATCACCTCGGTCACTGAATGAATATTTGATTATCACTTGGAGAAGATTACGAAATGCTATGAAAAATGCTTGGAAATATTGAAGGACTAGGGATGACAATGGGACAGTGCAGAGTGGGTATCTAAAACCCATATCTTCCCCGCGCCTCTGCCCCGTCCTATCCCATGTCCCACTGCGGGACTGAACATTGCGCCTCTTACTTGCCCCGCTTTGCCCCATGTTATATGTATTATATACTAAAATATAATATAATATATATTTTAGACAAATAAAAAATATTTTAAAATAAAAATAATGTAAAAGATTTATCAAAATATATTAAAAAAACAATTTAAAATTATTTTAGATTAGACTTACAATAAATAAATAATATAATTTTAAATTTATTTGAAATATTATAAATGTAGGATATTAGATTTATTTTATATATAATATAAATTATTATATATTGAATGTACTTTATATATTATAAAATATTGTATATTTATTTAATATATACTACGGGACAGGATAGGGCAGGGCGTGGCAGGGCAGGGCAGTAAAAATGCAAATTCATGTCTGCCCTGCCCCATGCGCAGGGAGGGGCGGGGCTACCCCATTCTCAGTATGGGGTGGGGCGGGTCTGCCCCAAATGGAGCAGGTCAGGGCGAGGCAACTATGGGGCGGGTCATTCTGTCATTCTGTATAAGTATTAAGTACCTGAAAAATGTTAGATAGCTAAAAACATTTGTAGTGTTATGTTAGAGCTATCTCCAACAATTCTCCATAATAGAGGATTGATCTTTTTGGATTTGTAGTATTCTTACCTCTCTAACAATGCTTTAAAAATCATATGGAGGATGAAATATTGTCAAAAAATTTCTATATTTGGAGTACTTCATCCTCATTTTGGAGGATAATTTTAATTTCAACATTGTCATTGTCATTTTCTTTTCTTGTTTTTCTTTTTTACTTCTACTATTTGGTCATTATACTAAAAAATTAATTAAGTCTAATTATACTGAAAAGTGAGGGTTGATTATATTGAAAATTTTACGCTATTATTATTTTAAATGTAAACTTTTTAGTATAATCAGATTTAATTTTTAAGTGAAAACAGCCTCAACTATTGAGTGAGTACATCATACACCAGTTG
>JAPKLY010003949.1:0-16474 GCA_026898435.1 Prunella vulgaris
TAACAGCACACAAAATGTCCACAGTGCACCCCATCTTGTTGCCTCGGAACCTGTTGATTAACAATGATGAACACGTCATACAATTATAATTATTTTCTAATAATTTGATAATTTTCTAAAGTAAATTAATAACCTGAATACTTTTTCATTTCACTTGCTTGATAGATGTTGAGTCTTGACTCGACAGCCGACATCGGTACATCCTCATCAAACTATTTTACATATGTATATTATAAATTATTATTTTGAAATAAGTTATGATTAAATAAATCATTATAAATTAACTTACATTTCCATATATGACATGAGTTGAGGGTAACTCGTATTCATCCCACCAGCTGGATCCATATAATACACATAAAGTGTTTGCAAGTTTATCACGACCAACACCCAATGTCCCCTGCATTACATTAAGAATATTAAAATTAACTATATTTTATTATTAATACAAATTTAATGAAATATTTGTTGTACTCACCCCACATTCGTAGGCCAAAAAATGAGATGATCGCTCCCCTTAAGTGTCAACATATGTGCAATCATACTCTCCATGTTATGCTTCCTATCACTAATGAGCACATACGTTTGGGGAGAGATTAATGTATACTTTGAACATGCATCTATATCTCTGGAGAGATACACCTCACCCAAATATCTTTAAAAAACATATATACGCGCATTAATATTGAAAAATAAAGTAAAACTTTATAAGAAGTAAATACTGAAAATTATTAACCACATACCTAAGGTATAAACATATGACAGATGTACTCAACTCCCCATCTTCTAATACTTCCAGAATATTTTCCCGGTTTATCCAGTCGTTCCAACCAGTTTGATGAAAAAAACAGAAATAGAAACTTTTATTTGTTTGAACGTAGATGTAGATACCTGCAGCTGCACCATAGCCGGTAGAGTGTAGTCGTGAGGTAGGTCATCTGGCATGGGATAACCACTTTTGCGCACTCTACCAGTGGAGCCCCTCGGTGTCTATCTCTCACTGTCCACAACATACGGTGTTTTTTGTTTTGACTTTTGTGGAGTTGGTAATACCTACATTCAATATGCAATATTGTTTAGAACAAATAAGATAATGAACATTAATAACATTATTTTCTTTACATTCAAGGTGAGAGAGACCAAGTTTGTCGGCCATTCTAGAAAGTGCCCGATCGCTGTCCCAACTGTGATCGCCTCATCTATTGGTTTTATCACCGGCGAACTCTCTTCTTTGGCGACAGGTACATCGAGCGTCACCCTCTGAAAACCAGGAATAATGGACATACCATGAATAACTCCACTGGAGCTACTGTGCAATGTGCCTTGAGCCACCAACCGAAGAGGATGCTCCAAATACAGATAGCAAGCGGTCGGTAACTGTTGAAATAAAATTTTAATTATAAAACATACTAATCTATAATAAAATTTGATAATTTTTATACCTGGGCAAGCATGAATTTTTCGATGTGTTAGCCCAATGGACTTGAGCATTTGCTTAGCATCATATGCTCTCGTAGTACATTCTCATCAGGCAATAGACCACTAACAGCTTCCAGCATATCAGTAAAGCACACATCAGACAATTGGTGAGCTGCTTTTAGGTTGAATAATATCAATACAGCTGACAATTTTGTTGTCCTCTTACACCCAGGCCAAAGAGGTAATCCAGTGTCATCCCTTAACTTCTCAGACATATAAGGATGATCTCCCAGATTATCGTCATCCCCACTAGATGAATCAACACTCGGTGCATCTCCAAAACTATCGGCATCAATTGTGTCTTCAAACCTAAAGTCAGCTCCTAGGTTACTTGAACTACATTCATCTCTTCTCTCACCATGATATGTCCAAACGGTATATAATTTATCAATACCGTGAATCATCTGGTGATCGAATAAATTTTCTCGACCACTATTGGATTTCCCATTCATAGATTTCCAACACGGATATGAAATGTACCGAGGGTCGGTGCAGTATCTCATTGCATGATTACAAAATTTTTCTACCCCATTCCTATACTCATCTGATAATCGATCTGCTCTAATCCACTTTCGATCCATATAGAACTAAAGATGCCTATGAAAAAATAATATGATTGTTATACGTTTATTCAAATTCTTTTAAAAGTTTGGGACCCTACTAATACTTCTAGTCATATAATTCGACTCTACATATATATTCTAACTAAATATTAAAAAAAATTAAAAATTTCGGCAGAATTTCATTTAGATTTTATCATAATCCCCATTTCATCAACATCCTAGTGCATCCATTTCCTATTTAATTAAAAACAATCAAATCGGAACGCACATTCTACAACAAACAACAACCAACAATTATTTCTCAACTCCACTTCAACTACACTATAATGAAATTCTAATATGCAAACATTGATCGAACATCGATCATCTACTTGAATCCACTTTCGATCCATATAGAACTAAAGATGCCTATGAAATAATAATATGATTGTCATATATTTATTCAAATTCTCTTAAAAGTTTGAACACTTAATTCATTTGGTATTATTGGGACCCTACTAACACTTCTAGTCATATAATTCGACCCTACATATATATTCTAACTAAATATTCATATTTTTTAAAATTTTCGGTAGAATTTCGTTTAAATTTTATCATAATTCCCATTTAATCAACATTCTAGTGCATCCATTTCTGATTTAATTAAAAATAATCAAATCAGAACGCACATTCTACAGCAAACAAAAACCAACAATTATCTCCCATCTTCACATCAACTACATTATATAATAAATTTCTAATATTCAAACATAGATCGAACATCGATCATCATATAGTTAATCGTGGATCGAACATCGATCATCATACTTATAAAATTGAAATAAAATTCTACCATGCCAGTTAATACTTATTTATTTAAAAAGTAAACTTACGATGATAGTGAATACAGATGATATCAATGAATCCGATCGAGTCACTTGTTCAAATGTATCACCTACAATTACAAAAACAAAATTCAGAAAATAATCTACAATTATTAATATTATTAAAGTAATAGGTTTCGTGTAAAAATAGTTTCATCATATATTTAATTACGACGAGTAGGTTTCGTGTAAAAATAGTTTCATCATATATTTATCATTAGACTATTTTAAATACTAAATATTTAATTAAAAGTATAAAAAATTCATTAGAAATATAAAAATATTTTGTATAGATTGTATAGATTACTAACTCAATAATTATTGAGTTAGTAAATTATTGAGTTAGTAAATTAAATATGAGCTGTTAATATTCCATTGGTTGATTGAATTGTATGTCCATGTGCATTCAACGGTAATGGCAATTGCTGTAAATTTATGGATATATATTGAAAACATATAGAGAAAATATTGAAATTTAACTTAAATATATTTAAAATATATTGATAAAAATGAAAAATTAAATGCATATTTAAATTAAATAGTTAACTTGAGAATTTTGGGCCTCGAAAATAGAACAATACATGTATGTGCTCAACTTTGAAACAGTCGTGTATTCTACATATCTTTGAACACTTAATTAGTGGATTTTAGAACTATAATTAATATATATTGTTGACAAGGCGAACTACCAGAAGATAATCAAGGGATTATCCCAAGGCTGCTAAGGTCGCCGAGGTGGGCAGGAGCTAGGTCATTGGTCCGAACCAAGGCCAACACAAGGGAGCTCGGTGAGGTAGGTGGGGACCTCGCCCGAGCTCCCGATAGGCCGAGATCAGCGGCCAAAGGCACCATGGGAAGAGAAGACTACGAGCGAGTTACCCCTCTAGAGAGGGAGCTCGCCCCTATCCGAGGAGACCCCGCCGAGGTCCACCGCTGCATCATCCCTAAAAATCGTACAAGGCAAGGGAGCTCGCCAAGGACCTCGCCTAACCCAAGAGCCCAAATGACGGGTGCATAAGTAGGATATGTATGTGTAATAGCATAGAACATTATAAAGGGAGCATTGTGAGTAGGGGTGGACGGTACGGCATACCGAAAATTTTCTCGCCATACCTTTACCGTACCGAAATTTTTGATATCGAAAAATATCATACTGTTGTCATACCGAAAATTTCGGTATACCGAATTTTGATATACCGAAATTTCGATACCGAAAAAAATCATACCGTTTTCATACCTAAAATTTCGGTATACCGAAATTTTGGTACGACAACGGTATACCAAAAATTTTTGGTATACCGAAAATTTTGATTTTTTCGGTATACCGAAACATTTTTGGTATACCGAAATATTTTCAATATGAAATTTTTGGTATATCGTGATATACCGAAATATTTCAATATACCGAAAATATTTCGATATATCGCGGTATATCGAAATTTCTATATTTACATACCGTTACCGTACCGACATTTTCGATACGAAACCATACCGTACCGAAAATTTTGGTATACCGAAAATTTCGATAAATTCGATATTTTTTGATACGACAATTGCGGTATACCGGTATTTTCGATATTTCCTCCACCCCTAATTGTGAGGGATTAAGACGAAGGTTACGGACCTTCGTCAACACCGTAAGCCATATAGGCTCACAAGGTGCCACCTCACACTTGCACACCTATAAATAAGGTCTCTCTTGTACTATTCACAACAAGATAATCATAATACACAAATATTTTCTCTCTCTAAACTCTCTCTCTATATATATATATTATCCACTCAAGAACAGAATTTCTTGGGTGATTGTTTGGTAGAATTATATGTCCTAATAGCCACATAAAAACATCATTAGTAAATTCTATCAACAATTTGGCGCTAGAAGGGGGGTCTTTTAACCCAAAAATTTGAGAGTGAAAAGTTAGGGTTTGTTTGAAGATTTAAAGATTTGAAGGTGTTCTTAACAAAGACTCAAGAACACTTGAAGATACACACATATATTTTCACTTCTTGAACAAAAACCCAGACTTCCGGGCAAGAAGCCGAATTTCTGGGTTCACAAAATCTGTCCAAAAAGGATTTTCAAACGCACACGTGTACACGGATAAACTGGATTTCGGATAATCCGTGGCACGCAAGGCTAGACGAAAACCCAGACAAAGTCACCCTGGCCGAGAGTCAGGAACCTCGGCGAGCTTCCCTACTGACCTCGGCGACCTTCCCCCTACGCAAGCCCAAAATGCCTAGGGAACAGACCTCGACAACCATTAGAAGGTGGAAGGGCGGCAACCAGGACCAAGGCGAGGGGGAAACCTCGCACCCAGCTCCCCAGAAGAGCAATGCTCCGTGACCTCCCCGGGTTTCGGTGGCTCAAGAGGAGTTAAACCCTGCTCTGAGGGACCTCGCCAACAACCCCGATGAGCTTCAGCGCACGATTGCAACCTTGCAAAGGCTACAACAGACGCAGCTCGATGAGCTCGCCCTGGTACCTCGGCGAGCTCCAGCCACCGAGGCCAGGGAGCAGACCAGGCCGACCCAGAGCACCCAGACCCGGGGTCAGTATAGTGACCTCCACAAAGAGCAGGGGGCGAGCTCGGCCCAAGCTCGCCAGCACTGGGAACGAGCTGGGAAGGCTAAGGTGGTGGAGGAGCCCGCCCCGCACACTGGGCGAGCTTTAGCCTACACCGAAGCATCCGGCACCCACCAATCGCTGAGAAGAGAGGTCTTCCAGGGCAGGTTGGGGCCGAGGTGCGGTGAAAATGAACGAATGGCGGTCCCAGCCGCATCACAGGCGGGAGAGTCGGACCTACAACCTCGTAGGTCCGCCCATGATCGATTGCGGAGGCCCGCAACTGATAGGTTGGGCCCAAACGGCGGGCGACAATTCTGACCCGTCACGGAGGGGTCACCCCAGAGTGAGGCACCTCGGGGGCGTGCGTCCATGAGGCGTACAACCTTCGAGCAACCTCCGCCGGAGGTGACCCACGACGACGAGCTGACCACTTTGAAAAAGACCGTCGAGATGCTACAAGCCCAAGTAGCAGCCAAATCTGGCGGGCCCGATGCCACCACTCTCCCGGCATCCCCTTTGGTGCCTACCATCCTCCGAGCACCGGTCCAGAAGAAAATCCACTTCCCGGTGATGTCTGCATACGAGGGCGAGTCTGACCCGAAGGTCCACCTGGCCAAGTATGCAGATTACATGATCTCAGTAGGCGCCACCGACGCCACTCAATGCCGGAATTTCCCGCTGACCCTAGGGGACAGAGCCCACCGCTGGTTCTCATCACTCACCCCGGGGTCAATATAGTCCTTTGGCCAACTCACACGGGAGTTCTTGGCCCACTTCTCCGGGTTTGGATCCTACCTAACCCAGAAACACCGACTCGCCAACATCCACCAAGGCGAGAACGAGACCAACCAACAGTATCTGGAGAGGTTCGATAAGATATTGCTGGAAGGCGAGCCGGTGAGCGAGGACACCAAAGTCGTCGTAGTGATGGCCGGGCTCTGAAAGGGTACCGATCTCTGGAAGGAAATGCACCTTGCATGTCCGAGCACTTACATCGAATTTTGCCACAAGGCGGGAGTGTTCGTAGTTATGCAGTAGGCCCTCCAGAAAGAGGTCGGTGCCTCAGAGGAGAAGAAGTCATATGGGAAGAAGTCCGGGGGCACATACAAAGCTCCCTGGAATCTGAAGGTTTTCAGCGATAGGGACGAGTTCAAGAAGAAGCTCAACCAGGTCCTCACTGTCTCCGTCGACCATGTCTTTACGACGGTCAAAGATAAAGCCTTGTTGGAAGAGCCGAGAAGGATCCGCCAGGACCGCACGAAGCTCAACCCCAACAAGTATTGTGCCTACCACCAGTCGATCGGCCACTTCACCAGCGAATGCCGAGACCTCCTCAAACAACTGTAGAAATTTTACGAGGATGGGAAGCTGGCCGAGTTTGTGAAAAAGGCACCATCGAAAAGGCCCAGGTTCGAGAGGAGGGAAACCTCCGATGATGAAGAAGAGGACGCGGGCCAACGCATTCCCCAAAATAGGCGAAGGGCACCTCACCAATCTCAACAGAACTTGGAGCCCACTCGAGAACTCTTAGTTCTCGAGGAGGAGGTCAGAGCTGCCGGAGGTATCCAAGATGGGGGATCCTCCCTTTCTAGAAGAAAGAGGAAGGCCAAAATCTGGGCCGTAAACCAAGTCCAGGAAGGCAGCTCCAGCTCCAGGCCCGTCGCACAACTCACCGATGAGCTCACATTCTCTTCGGCGGAACTGGAGGGGGTGCTGACACCCCATAACGACTCGTTGGTGATAACCGCCAATATCATGAACGTCCGAGTTCACAGGCTACTTGTGGACACCGGCGCTTTCACCAACATTCTCTTCAAATCCACCTTAGATGTCTTGGGTGATTTTGAGTCGTATATAGAACCTAGCAATGCTAGGATACTGGGGTTCGGAGAAGCTGTAACCGTCCCCCTAGGTACTATTAGGTTGAGCGTCCAGCTTATATCGGCTGAGGACCCGGAACGGAGACTGACTAGGTTAATCGATTTCCTTGTTGTCGACCAGCAGTCCCCCTACAACGGGTTCCTTGGCCGCCCCTTTATCAATGAATTTAAAGTGGCGTGTTCGACCTACTACTATTGTTTGAAATTCCCAACTCCGAAAGGTGCCGGAACCATCAAAGGCGACCAGAAAAAGGCCCGAGAGTGTTTACTCCAAATTAAAGATGGCCGGGTCTAGAAATCTGTGACGCAGGTTCACGTCCTTGAAGAGGACGTACAAATTCCCGCAGACAAGCCAAACATCCTAGACATCATCTCAACAGAAACTGAGTTGATGGAGGTAGGCGACCTGCAGGAAATCGACCAAGTCCCAGAACCTGCGCAGGAAGCACAATCGGCACCGACGGGGGGAACAGAAGGAACCCAAAATAACCAAGTGCAGGAACCAGTGCACGATCAGCAACCTGCACCCATGGAAGTGGTTGATGGAGTCCAAGAGGGGGGACCTGCGGGAGGTCACGGACCGGTGTCAATGGACGTTGATCCAACTCCCCAAGTTACAGGACCTCTCCAAACTGATGAACCCCCGGAGGTACTGACAGTTGAGGAACCTATCCAAGTTGAGAACCAAGCCGATGACCTCAAACCATGCCTAGGTCACAAACCTGCGCAAATGTCACAAGAGGAGTGGGATAAGTTCATCAACGACCCGAGGTGGAAAAGTTAGAAGAGGAAAGCCACCCCCATGGAAGAATTGACGGCACTCTCGATTGACCTGGAAAGGGACTTGGAACTCTTCATAGGTTCTGAGTTACCTGAACTGTACCGTTCGAGGATGGAGCTATTTCTGATATCCAACTTGGACGTGTTTGCCTAGTCCCATGAAGATATGACGGGAATCCCGTTGGAGCATGCTTGTCATCGACTTAACATAGATCCGACAAGGAGACCCGTGCGCCAAAAGCGAAGGAAGTACGGACCAGACAAAAACTCAGCCCTGACCACCGAAGTTGGGAAGCTGTTGGACAACAAGCTGATCAAGGAGGCCTTATGCCCACAGCGGGTTGCGAACCCCGTCCTGGTGAAGAAGCACAATGGGACGTGGAAACTATGTATTGACTTCACGGACCTAAACAAGGCGTGCCCGAAAGATAACTTCCCACTACCCTACATTGATCAGCTTGTAGATAGCACTGCCGGCCATGAAATGATGACCTTCATGGAAACATTCACAGGCTATCACCAGATAGCATTGCACCTGGATGACCAGGAATATACGGCGTTCTACACCAACAAAAACATGTAATGCCGTTCGGACTTATCAACGCCAGAGTGACCTACCAAAGGTTGGTGAATAAAATGTTCGACCAACACATCGGTGAATCTATGGAGGTGTACGTGGACGACATAGTTGTCAAGAATTTGAGAAAGGAGGATCACCTCGACCACCTGAAACAAACCTTTGACATACTACGCCACTACAACATGAAGCTGAACCCCAAGAAGACCAGCTTCGGCGTACATTCAAAAAAGTTCCTAGGGCACCTGGTGAGCCAACGAGGGATAGAGGTCAACCCGATGCAGGTCCAATGCATAATCGAGATGGGTGTGCCCAATTCCGTATAGAAGATCCAAAGGCTGATTGGGTGCATGACAGCCTTGAATAGGTTCATCTCCAGGTCTGGCGACTGGAATCGCCCATTCTTCGAAGCAATCAAGGCAAACACGCGGAGGTACAAGGAGGCAGCTAAGGTCAACAAGCTGCACCTTAAAAACCACTTTGTGTGGACAAGCGAATGCCAACGAGCCTTTGAAGACATTAAAGCATACCTGGCCGACACGTAGGTCCTGTCAAAGCCTATACCTGGTGAAAAATTATACATCTACCTCGCCGCGTCGGAGGTGGCCATCAGCTCAGTCGTGGTCTGAGAAGAGGCAAAAACACACCTACCAGTGTACTACGTAAGCCAAATCTTACACGAAGCTGAGTTGCGGTACACCCCGACAGAGAAGCTAGCCTATGCACTGGTGATGAGTGTTAGAAAATTGAGTCCCTACTTCTTTGACCACCCGGTAGAGGTGCTGACGACGTTCCCACTACGTCAAATATTGCAGCGCCCAGGCACCTCTACGTTGACGGGTCATCAACCAGCACAGCAGCAGGCACCGGCGTAGTTTTGATTAGCCCAGATAGACAAGTCTTCACCTCCGCAATCCGGTTCGACTTCCGAGCAACCAACAACGAGGCGGAGTACGAAGCTTTGATAGCCGGACTTAGGTTATCATTAGCTGTGGGGGCAACCAATCTTCAAGTTTTCAGAGATTCCCAGCTAATAATATCCCAAGTCTGGGGAGAGTACGAGGCAAAAGACCAACATATGATGACCTACCAGAAGATAGCCCGCATCTGATCTCGATGTTTACGCAAGTTTACATCAATCAGATACCGCGACTGGAAAACACACAAGCAGATACCCTAGCCCGACTAGCTACCAGTAACGGCGAGGCCGAAGTCACGGAGGTTGTAGTCACCAAACTGAAGAACCCCTCGACGTCCGATTACAAAGTAAATCAGACCTCGAGTGGGGGAGCAGGAAGAGGACAAAGACAGTGAAGATTGGTGCACTCCGATCCAAAAATACTTAAAGGATGGAACAACCCCCGAAGACACATGTGAAGCTAGTCGGCTGGTGAAACAAACTGCTAGATATACGCTACTGGATGGCCAACTCTACAAACGTGGATTCTCTCTACCTCTACTCAAATGCTTATCTAAGAAGCAAGGGTTCGAGGTGTTAGAAGAAATTCACGAAGGAATTTGCGGAAGTCATGCTGGGGGGCAAGCTTTTGCATACAAGACAATCAGACAAGGGTACTACTTGCCCACTCTTTGCAAAGATGTCATTAGCTTCGCACGGAAGTGCCGAAAGTGTCAACTTTTCGCACCTAATATCCACTCCCCAGCCAACCAACTGAAGTCGGTTTTCAGCCTGTAGCCTTTTGCAAAATGGGGTATCGACTTGATCGGCCCATTCCCACCCGGCAGAGGCGGTGTAAAGTTTGTTGTTGTAGCAGTAGACTATTACACCAAGTGGGCTGAAGCCGAAGCTCTCACGACAATAACACAAGAAAGGATGATCGGCTTCATATGGAAGAGCTTGATCTGCCGATTCGGACCTCCACAATCGATCATCACGGATAACGGGAGGCAGTTTGACGACCAAAATTTGAGAGACTTCTGTAGTTCGTGGAACATCAAGAATCACTACTCAACTCCATAACATCCACAGTCAAACGGCCAGGTCGAGGCGGTCAACAAAATCCTGAAACACATATTGAAGATCCGCCTCGAAGACAAGAAAGGAAGCTGGGCAGACGAACTCCCGAAGGTCCTATGGTCTTACAGAACATCATATCGGGCCAGCACCGGAGAGACCCCGTTTACCTTGGCCTTCGGGACGGAAGCGGTGGTACCAGTTGAAGTTCAAAATAAGACTTGGAAGGTGGTAGGGTTTGACGAAGAAAAGAACGACGAAGCCTTAGTAGTCGAAAAAGATCTGATCGAAGAGACCAGAGCTTCGTCAGAAATGAAAAATGCCACCTACAAGCGTAGAGCAGAAAATTACTATAATTCCCAAGTCCGAGATCGAAAATTCAAGGTTGGGGACCTAGTACTAAAGAAGAAGTTGATGGCCCCACCGGGTGTATTCGGATCAAATTGGGAAGGACCATTCCAGGTTACCGCAGTCTGGGCAAACAGTACTTATGACCTCGAAGACGCAGAAGACAACGCCTCGTCGTACACCTGGAGTGCGGCCCACTTGAAAAAGTTTTATCAATAGATTGAAGTTTTGTAATAGACTGGTCAAAGGTTCGCATCAGAAATGTTGATGGCAGCCGGTGTAAATTACGTCATTGTATAAAGTTTGAAGTTTTTCTCGAGAAAATGTTCCAACTCTTCGAAGGTCCGCAAAAAAAAAAATCCAACCCTTCGAAAGGTCGCAAAATGTCCAACTATTCGAAGCTTCGCAATACGCAAGGACCAAGGTCCCAAACGTTATAATCTAAAGGCTCAAACGGCAAAGGCCAAAGTGCCCCAGGTCAGCGAAGGTATCCTTCTTAAAGGATCACTAAGCACCTACTGCCGAAAGTTAAGAAAATTCGCGAAAAAGACGGAAAACGTCTAAGGCAAGGTTCACGAAACCCAATTGCCCAACGTGAATTAAACGAAGTACAACTCACCTCCCTAAGTGGTTTAAGACGAGCGATTCGCGGCCCGAAGTGGTGTAAGGCGAAGAATATGTATTATGCAAGCGGAGGTACAATAAGTAGTCCTAAGTGACGTAAAACGAACGATTCGCTTCTCAAAAGTAGAGTAAGACGAACAGTTGAGTACCCGAAAAATATATAAACGAGCTAATTGAAATTATAACGTAAGCGTAAAAATACAAATGAAGACAAAATTGAAGCAAAAGTCGAATTTCATTCAAAAATACTTGAGGGATTTTCAAGCCAAAAAAGATACTTGAAAAATTTCCCAAGTATAAGTAGTGGTGCTAGCCATAAAGGTCGGCTAGCTGACCATCTTTGAAATGCAAAAAGCTCCTTCTGGGCGAGCTACACGTGCCCGGCGAGCTACTAAACCTTGACAAAAATCGGGAAACAAAAAACTAAGCTAGAATAAGTTAAGAAAATATCAAGTCTAGGGAGCTTGCGAGGTTGGAGTGGCGGAGACCCCTACAGGGACCTCGGGGTTGGCGACCTCGACAGAGACCTCGCCGCCAGTGGCTTGGTGATCCTAGGGGAGAGCTCGGGCAACGTGGTGATGTTGCCCGTAAGCCCGCTAGTGTCAAACCCAGTCGTATCGAGCATCGCATCCCCACAGGCCTCTTGGAGCTGCTCGACGGTGAGGGGGGTTTGCTCTTCTTCGTGGGTGACCTCCTCCCCCTCGGCGAGGTTCAGTTTCGGCACGGGAACTGTGTTGATGATCTTGAAACGTGTCGGAACAAAGTCGAGAGGTACCCCGAGCTCCGGGAGGTCGCCAATGTCCAACTCCGTGTCGTCGGGGAAAGGAACCCTGTCCAGACAGTCTTTGAATCTCCAACAACTGCCTTTAGCTCGTCGTCATGGTGAGCTCGCGCCCACCAAATGGCCCGGATGACTTCAGCATAACACTGGACAAAGTCCCTGTCAGAGGCCTCAGCTCTGGCGGCGACCAAGTCCGCCGAGGAGGACGCATTGTTGCGGAATTCGGCGACCTCGTTTATCTTAGCCGAGAGCTCATCTCTCAACTTTGAACACTCCTCATTGGCACCCCTTGTCAAACCTCGCTGGAGCTCCAGCTCTTTCTTGGTCACCCCATGCTCGCCAACTTCCTCGGCGAGCTTCTCAGCAAGCTCGTCCTCTTTGGCCTTGAGCCGAGCGTCAACATTCTTTTGAATAGTGGCGAGCTGCCTTTGGAGTTGATCGAGGTTATCCAGGGCGGCACTTTCAGAAGCTAGGGCTGCAGCTGCCCTCTCTTCGGCGAGCTCTATAGCCTTCTTGTATTTATCAGCACTATCCGCCATCTTCAAGAAGGCCTCGTTCCTCTTTTGCCGACCCTCCTCCAGCTGAGCGGCCTGCTCTATCGCTTTCTGGTTCGCGAGCAGTAACCCACTCGTATAGTGTGCCGAGAGCAGGAGGTTCTCGGTCAGACTTTGGCCATTGATAGTCGCCACCTGAGGAGTAGACCAGAACCTCGGCACCTCGCTCACTGTATTCCCAACCAGGCCCGGGGGAAGGTTGTGCATCGAGGTCAAGGAGCGAGACCGCTCATAAGCGTGAATGGCCTCGTGCCGGTTCGGATAAGCGATGGGGGCATAGCTGTGAGGTCAAAATAGTTAGAAAATAGAAAATACAAGAAAAACAGTGGGGATAGAGGTCAGAAAGGCGAACTACTCACTGAGCTCGCTCAGGATCCCATCCTAGGAGCGTATCGTTATTTGTTTGAACCCCGAAGGGAGACGAGGAGGGAGGCGACCTTCGAAGGGGCTCAATCGCCAACGGAGCAGTCGAGTGGGCAGATCCACCCTGTGCCGATCTTGTGTCGGCTCGCTCAGCGGGCTCAGACCTCTCTTCATCACGGAGACCCATGCGAGTTCTCTTGCGAGCTGGCGTCTCATCTCCTCCCACGCGAGACCCATCCCCACGATGGAGTCTTTTGGACTGGTGGGAACCTCGCTCGGTCGTAGCCCCAGCTCGCCCTCCACCACGATTGGCCGTAGCTACCTCCGTCACCTTAGTCTTTGCGGGGGCTTTGGTCTGCCCCTTTTGGGTCCTGGACCCGCCTACCTCGCCTTTTTTCTGGGCGAGCTCAACTTTCTTACTCGCATCCAATGCGAGTAATGAGGGCGGGGCCAGCTTATTGGGGTGGGGTGGACCCATAGCGAACCGGTGAGCTAAAATCTCGTAAGCCGGGGGGATTTCAATAGTTGGGAAGGCAACCCGGCTACCGTCTGTGAGATAGAAAAATTAAGAGTACAGTTAGCATCTTGGGCGAGCTACCCCCCTTATGGGCGAGCTTCAAAGAGTTGTAAACCTGGAAGCTCAGGACCTTGGACCGTGAGGTGGAGTGGCAGAGTGTGGAGCCCGGTGAGCCTTAGACAATGGTGTTGAGTGAGGTTGGCGGTCTCTCGATCCTTTTGACTCCTCAGAGACAGCCCGCACCACGTCAAACTCAACAGACACTTCGGGCTTCCCGCGGCTCGATGTATGGTGCTTCAAACCTGCAAAAGAAGGGAATTAGATTAGTAAATCTAATTCAACCCACGCACACCAAGTAGGCGACTTACTGCTGGCCTCCCCATATTCATCAGGGGTTGGAAGTCGCTCTCCTCGCCCGGAGTAGCTCGTAGAAGCTCGCCAGTCTCCACCCATGAAGATAAATTGCTGCTTCCAGTCACGAACCTTATTCGGGAGGATCCCCAAGAACTTCTCCCCCGGGCGAGCTTTGAGGTAGTAATACCCCTTGCCATCGTTCACCTGTCGAGTCACGGCGAGCAGATCGTGGAGCTCGGCAGTGGTCAGTCTGTTCTCATATCCCTCTAATCCAAAGATGGCCAACGCCGCCAACAAGCTGCTCCAGGCGTTAGGAGTGAGCTGAGTGATGGCGAGGTTGTTATGGAGTAGGAACCCGCCGATGATTGGGTGCAAAGGCAGCGTAAGCCCGACCTCGAGGGTGTGGACGTTGATGGTCGTCAACCCCGCCGGAGGTGCATCAGCTCGCTCATCCTTCTCCGGGGCATATAGGGAAATGTCAAGGGGATCCGGTACCTCGCCCGGAATTTAGGAAGTTGGAATTCGTTAATAACACTTCAGAATTCGATTGCCTTGTAGTCGGACTTGTTCGCCGTATCCCGATAGGTTCGCTCAGGATGAGGGAAGCTCGCCGCGTGTTCGGTGATGTACTCCTCCCAGTCGAAGGGGTGGATGACCTCGGCAGGGACCTGGCGCTCAACCAGCTGGGGCTCAGGGAAGCCGATTGAGCGAAACCATTCCAATGTGACCTCTTCGAGGTCGCCTTGCTGCTCGCCGGCACCGGTAACCTCCCCCGGGACCTCGGCAATTTCCTCGTCCTCAACCAAAGCCTCGTTAGGGGTCGGATCGTACTCTCGCCATAGCTCACGGAGATAGGACTCTTCGCTCTGACCGAAACTGGAAGCTCTCTCCACCGGGTCGGATCGGACCTCGCCGGGGAGCTCGCCATGACTTGGACGAGCTACCCAGTGGGCCTCGGACCCAGATTCGATGACGATCGGAGTCATCTGAGGAATGGGCCCGCTATCCTTCATGGGATATTTCTTAGGATTTCGGTTCGAATTAGTTTCGATCGATGATCGGGTTAACATGACTTGAACAAAGTCCAAAAAAGTCTAAAATAGTCCAAAGTTCTCAATCGCCGGAGTTACGGTACAATGGTGATCGGAGAAGCTCGAAAAGTCACCGGCAATGGCGAAAATTACTGAAGATTCGAAGGAATCGGGAAAAGAACAAAGAAAATCTGCAAAAGAAAGAAGAAAAGTGGAAAGAAACCAGATTCTACCTTAAAGAGCCTTCGAAAACCCGTCGGACGCAAGAAAACACGGTCACCGGAAGAAGCTCTGAGAATTCGGAAGTGTAAAAATGGGAAATGAACTTGGTTCCTCCTATTTATAGGTAAGGGGGCGAGCTCGGATATTCGAGGAGTGCAGGGACCTATTTGCAAAAAAATTGAAAGTTACCATGATGAGGCGCGGGAATTGGGGCCTAAAAAGGCGTGCACGATGCCTGGATTCTCGCACCATGTCGGCCTGCAAACCGCCACGAAGAAGCTCGGCACCTGCCCAGATGTTGTTCGCCGGCACTCAAGCCTCCGTCCCCGGAGACAAATCAGCTCGCCCACACATTAGACGAATCATGATGTGTGCGAGATGGTGGGCAAATGTTGACAAGGCGAACTACCAGAAGATAATCAAGGGATTATCCCAAGGCTGCGAAGGTCGCCGAGTTGGGCAGGAGCTAGGTCATTGGTTCGAACCAAGGCCAACACAAGGGAGCTCGGCGAGGTAGGTGGGGACCTCGCCCGAGCTCCCGATAGGCCGAGATCAGCGGCCAAAGGCACCAGGGGAAGAGAAGACTACGGGCGAGTTACCCCTCTTGAGAGGGAGCTCGCCCCTATCCGAGGAAACCTCGCCGAGGTCCACCGCTGCATCATCCCTAAAAATCGTACAAGGCAAGGGAGCTCGCCAAGGACCTCGCCTAACCCAAGAGCTCAAATGACGGGTGCATAAGTAGGATATGTATGTGTAATAGCATAGATCATTATAAAGGGAGCATTGTGAGGGATTAAGGTGAAGGTTACGAACCTTCGTCAACACCGGAAGCCATATAGGCTCACAAGGTGCCACCTCACACTTGCACACCTATAAATAAGGTCTCTCTTGTACTATTCACAACAAGATAATCATAATACACAAATATTTTCTCTCTCTCTCTCTATTATCCACTCAAGAACACAATTTCTTGGGTGATTGTTTGGTAGAA
>JAPKLY010003950.1:1111-16472 GCA_026898435.1 Prunella vulgaris
TACATTTCCAGCAAAATCAGCATCCACATATCCTATCATATGTTCATTCTTATGTGTAGTTGCATCAAATAGTAATCCAAGATCAGATGCTTCACTTCGGTATCTCATGATCCATTTTGATGAATTCCAGTGTTGTTAGCCATAAATCTACTCACCATACTTACTGCATAAGCTAAGTCAGGTCTAGAGCAGATCATATCATACATGAGGCTGCCCACTCCACTTACATAAGGGACTCCAAGCATCTGTCTTCTATCTTCATCTGTCTTTGGTTACTTGTTGACATCTTAAATTGCTGACCAAGAGATATACTGACCGATATTGAAGTGTGCATAAAAGATCTTTTGAATGCCTTTTCTATATAATCCTTTTGAGATAAAAACATTTTTCCTTTCTTTCTATCCCTGATTATGTTCATTCCAAGAATTATTTTACCATCACCAAAGTCTTTCATCTCAAACATAGAATTCAGTCTGTCTTTTATTACCTTGATAATCATCATGTTTTTACTATCTATAAGCATGTCATCAAGTTAGTGAAGTTAATCATCATGTTTTTACTATCTATAAGCATGTCATCAAGTTAGTGAAGAAGATAAGTGAGAATCTGATTACCCTTTATTTTCCTAAATAAACACAGCCATTGTAGTGACTTTTGGTAAAATCTACTGTGAACATGAACTGATCAAACCTTTTATTCCATTGCTTGGGACTTTGTTTTAGTCCATACAATGATTTCTTCTGTAAACATACCTTATTTTCATTTCTTGGCAGAATGAACCATGAACCCTTACGTTGAGACATGTAGATTGTCTCATCCAGATCTCCAAGGAGAAATCTTATCTTCACATCTAATTGTTGGAGTTCTAAATTGTCTTGTGTGAGTTTTATATTTTTAGTCATTTTTTATACAGTGAGTTTTATATTTTTAGTCATTTTTTGAAGTTATGTTAGTATTTTAATACCAGTGTTTCTGATATGTAAGGATGTTTTGTGAGCAAACTCGTCAACAATTACCAGACATCACATAAGCAGAGGTGTATGATGCAGTTCACCACAAATTCATGTTTTAGTTCCAAAAAATGGTATGTAACACTACCTAATATTATATATTCACCACAAAGTTAATACTATTAATCTTGTAATAATTTAATATTTGTAGGGACTAAGTAATCAACTTCAGAATCCACATCTTGAAGCTTTGAGCAAAAGACCACTATGATAAGTGACGTGTTATAATGGGTACTATGCAAATGGTTTTAAATTTCACACAACTGCCTATGCTTCAGTAAAACCCACTTCAAACAGTGGTGTTTGAGTTACCAGTGGAAACTTCAACGAAGCACCGGTCGATTACTATGGTGTGTTGCAAGAGGTGGTTGAAGTTGAATATCCAGGGTGGCCACGAAAAAAATTGTTTTATTCTTTTGTGAATGGTTTGATCCGGGTCGAGAAGGGAAGAGAGTCGATGCAAACTACAAGATCATTGATATTAACATCCACAAAAAATACCCAGCTGCATACGACCCCTTCATCTTTGCATCACAAGCACCTCAGATTTATTATTGCAAGTATCCGAATTCAGGCAAACCGAACTTAAGAACAGTGGTCAAGGTCAAGGGAAGGTCGTTGGTGGAAATGCCTAATTTATCCACATTAGAAACTGCACAATTTGAAGATCCATTCCAAACTGAAATGCAAGAGGTTCAAACAGTGGTTCAGGACGAAGGTATAAATTCTTCAATAGATTTAGTGGCTGCAAATCCAGATATGGTAATTGTTGAGAACGAAGAGGAAGGAGAAGAAGTACATGAAGATGAAGAGGAAGAAGATAACGAGGAAGATGAAGATGATGACGAGGAAGATGATGATGATGAAGATGAAGAGGAAGATGAAGAGGAACATGGTAATGAGGAAGATAATGATGACGAGGATGATTAAGGGAGTGTTTTTGTATATATATGTTTAATTATTTAATATTGTCATTTTTTAGAATAACTTGGTGTTAGTATCATAATATAAGTATTATAAGATATATAATTAACAAGGTTTAATATAATAATATAACAAAACATGAAAATTTTTTAAAAATTAGTGACCGCCTAAAGCGGTCCAAAAATAAAATATAGCGACTGCCATAAGCGGTCGCAAAATAAAAAAAGAGCGAGGGTAAAAGACGGTTTATTAATTCAAAAGAGGGATTAGCGACCGCCATTTTTTAATTTGTGACCGCCTATAGCGGTCGCAAAACACCGCCTTTGACTATTTATACGGAGTGGACACGTGGCCACTACCGCGTACATTAGCGACTGCCTCATATATATTTGCGACCGCTTTTGGCGGTCGCAAAAATACAACCAAATTAAAACCCTCACCACCACCAGAATTCTAAAAGTTACGACGAAAACTTACCAAAAAAACCTGACCAAAATTTCACCGTGCAAAATTTACCGTTGTTGTCGTCCCGCCGCCTTGTCCTGCCGCCGCCGTTGCGCCTCCCGCCGCCTTCGAACCTCCGGTGAAAGGTAAATATTGCTATATTTTATTTTTGTTATATTGTAATATTTTGTTATATTGTTATATTTTGTTTTTGTTTTATTGTTATATTGTTATATTTTGTTAAATATTGTTATATGTTATATGTTTTTGTTTTTAAATACTGTTATATTGGTAAATAGTTATATATATATGGTAAATATTGTTGAGGAAGATATTGTTGATATTATATATGTTGATATTGTATTAGTGTTTAATAAATTAATTGTTGATATTGTTGAATTAGTGTATATTGTTTATTGTTATAGTATTAGTGCGTATTGTTTATAGTATTATTGTATATTGTATATGATTGTATATATTGATTGAGAATTGATATATTATTGTTTGAATTGTTGGGAATCGTTAAATTGAATTGTTTATTTGTACAATTTGGTATAGATAAGTCAACAACACGATCAAATTGAGGGTGACGGTCAGGGGAGGGGGAGGGGGAGGGGGAGAGGGAGAGGGAGAGGGAAAGGGAGAGGAAGGAGGCCACGAGTCCTCCCTTTACCAGAGATTTGAGCCCCCGAGTTTCTGATGCCCTCCCAGACTCATGAGGCCGGATCTTCATCGCGGCAACACCCTCTACGTGAGACCCAGGAGTTCATTGAAGTAAAGGAGGGACAGTAAGTAAATTAATAATTTATTTTGTTTTATTGTTATATAATAATTACTAAAATATTTTTTTTTATTCAGCTTACTTCCGAGCCACACGGTCACTGAGAACGTCACGGCGTGCATTTTGAGGGTCATCTGACCTTATGGAGTTGCATCGTGGACTGGTGTACCTGGGTCCACGAGGAAAGCGATGTTTGAAGAGTTTAAGGTATAAAATTATTAATATTTGCGTAACAAGTAATATTTTGAGTAATTATTAATATTTGAGTTATTAATTGTTAGGAATTGTTTGAATTGCAGAAATTGTGCTTTCGGGACGCGGCAAATGACGTTAGGGTGGAGGAGTTATGGTGCAGTAGAGCACAGGGCCGGATAAAGGAAGTCGTCTCCAAGATGAAGAAAAAGTTGATAAAAGGGGAGTCGGTTGACTTGGGGAAAGACGATGATGGACGGGCGATCTGGGATGGATTGGTGGATTACTGGAGTGATCCGGCACACCAGGAGAGGGCTCGTAAGGCACGAGAAAATCGGATGAGCAACCCAAACGGAGAAGGAGTCGCCATACATCGCGGTGGCTCTCGGACCGCCTACGAGCACGGACTCGCCTTTGTAAGTATTTTCATTTATAACTCTTAATTTATAATTAATTATTATATTTAATTAAATTATTATAATTAATTCTTAAAGGAGAAAGAGTACGGACGGATGCCCAAACTCTTCGAGTCTCTTCCCATTCTTCACCCAGTGAATGAGACTGGGAAATCCACTTATGCCCGCATGCACCCCGAGCTTCACGTAAGTATCTAATTAGAATGTACTTCTAAATAGATTTTAATTATTCTATTTAAATAAAATTAATATTTTATTTTGTTTAATTTCAGAACAAGTTCAGAACTTCCCTCGAGGAGGCTCAGACACAAGCGTCACCTACTCCGGAGAACCCTACACCTACCCCTATTGATTGGACCGCCTCTATGTTGATTTGGCCGGAGTCAATAGGGGGAAGATACTAGGG
The DNA here is from genome assembly GCA_026898435.1 of Prunella vulgaris. Taxonomy (NCBI): domain Eukaryota; kingdom Viridiplantae; phylum Streptophyta; class Magnoliopsida; order Lamiales; family Lamiaceae; genus Prunella; species Prunella vulgaris. The sequence continues at coordinate 5,285 of JAPKLY010003950.1, forward strand.
TTGGGAGCTTACAGTAAGGTTGCCCGTCAAACGCACCGCCGGAGCTCAGCATCATATTCTATGCCCTCTCATCCTAACGTCAATCTCCAACAGGAAGTGACCGAGTTGAAGGACAAGTTGTCCAAGCAAGAGAGAAAAAAAAGGAAGATGCAGACTTGGTTGACTCAAGTTTCTGAACATACCGGTATTTCACTTCCAATGGACTCGGATGATGAGGCAAATGCCGGTAGGGGTCGTGGTGCTAGTGCGGGTCGTGGTCCTGGAGTGGGTGCGTCTCCTCGTGGGAATGAGGCTGCCGAGGGTGGGGATCTTGAAGGATGGGATACCGATTTTAATTCTAACAACTAGTTAATTTATATGTTGAACAATTTTTTTTTAACTGAATATTAAGTATTTTAACTTTTTATTAATATATTTTGAATGTTTAAAATTTTATGTTTTACATCAAAATTATTTTTTATGATATCAAATTGTAGTAATTTAAAATATTAAAATTTGTGGCTAATTTGGTGTTATATACAATTAATTGAATAAAAATGAAAAAATTAAAAATTTGGTATTGTAAACTATTAAATTTATAACATTACATTTTTATGGTTGAAATATATATATATATATATATATATATATATATTTATTTATATTTATATTAATTATCAAAGGATTAATTTGATGAATTAAAAAAAAAACGAGACACAATTTGGAATTATATACTATTAATTGCAAAAAGAAGAATTAAATAAAAAACGAGTAATGTAAATTATAAAATTTTTAACATTTATTGAAATATATATACATTATTAAATTAGAGACGAAAAGGAATTAATTTGATGCATTTAAAAAAAAGTGACTTAATTTGGAGTTATATACAATTAGTTGCACAAAAATAAACAAAGGTAACAAGTGTCCGAGTGGAACAAGCCACCTCTGAGATGCCCAGATGTCGCGAGTTCGACTCCTTGCAGGCACAAATTTGCAACATTTATTCTGAGCCAAATAAGGCTCATATAAAATATGTGATGATATGGTTAAGATGTTGGGTCCGTGGCCAAGTGGTTCGAGCCCAGCCAGCTCTCGAAAGGGCCTGGGTTAGAACCACCTTGGCCACATTTTTTTTGCTACGTAAAAATTTAGCGACCGTTTAAGGCGGTCACTAAATTCATATTAACGACTGCATTGTGGCGGTCGTTAAATTTACAAAACCAAATCGGGTCGATACCCGGATATTTTTGCGACCGCATTTGCGACCGTTTTGGAGGTCGTTAATTTGCGACCGCCACCTAAATGCGGTCGCTAAATTTTTGCAACTGGTGTTTTAGCGACCGCCAAAAGCGGTCGCAAAAACGGTCGCTAGCTATGATTTGCGACCGTTTGGCGGTCGCTAAACCCCGGGTTTTTTTTAGTGATATGACCTTTTTCATAGCATTAATGAATTATGTAATCATTTTTTACTTTAGAATTTAAACTTTGAGTTATAACAGACTTACCAATTGCTTTAATAAATTTTTTAGGCCGTTTATCATTCAAAGATTTAGTAAAATTGTGATTATAACTAATGCCTTGTCCACATGTATTACCAATTAATCATAAGACATCTTTTAGTCTTTATGTACCTCGTGTAAACTTTCTGAAGCTTAAAGTTGATCCTTCCAATTTATCCTTCAGTTTGCAGATGTCAAGTTCTTTTCTAGTCAGTATGATCTCCAATTTGGTTAGTGACTGTTACGATTCCACATCGGATTCATAAGAAATTGTGAATGGGTATATAAGTGGGAGTCAATCCTTGACCTTTGACCATGGTTTTGGGATAGGTTAAGGCTCCTTAGTTTATATTCCTAACAATTGGCGCCATCTGCGGGAAAAAGTTCGGGCGGGCTGCGGAATCGGGCTACCCGATGGTGGGCCGAGGGGTTGCCACCCTAGATATGGGCCCAAGGGGGGTTGCCACCCGAGAAGTGGACCTTGACATATGGGTTGTCACCCGGAGTGTACCGTCCGTGGATGTCCGGCTTTAAGGTGAGTCGATTGTTACAATCCCACATCGGATCCATAAGAAATTGTGGATGAGTATATAAATGGGAGCCAATTCTTGACCTTTGACAATGGTTTTGGGTTAAGTTAGGGCTTCCTAACTTATATTCCTAACAATTGGAGGAATCACGTCGCCCGTGGTAGCTATGCCCGACTTCACTGCTGACTTTGTGGTAGAGTGTGACCCTCTTAAATTATCATTCTTTAAATTCATAGACTTGACACTTTGTTTTTGAGATTCAATATCTCTAATGAGTGTGACTAATCATTTCCTCAATTTTAATTAATTTTGTTTTTTCTTTAGAAAAGGTCAGATGAATAGTTATAACTTGTCTTTCTTCAGAGATCACATAAAACCTGTTGACATGATGACCAATTGAAGGTGGAGATGGGAGCAACATCAAGAGGCTCCCAGTAACCACCACATTAACACACTCAACAATCAGTACATATATTTTGTTTGGTAGATTGCTTTGATCACACTAACCACCACATTAACACACTCAACATTCATATTGAAAAAAAAAAGACAAATAAAAAATCTACATCTATTGAATAAGTAGCTTTATGATTTATTACCACCATTCATATAAAAGTTTATATATCAATATATAAACATCATTGGCAGAATGAATTGAAGGTCTAGATCTTTAATTCTTCAGTCGATGTACACATTCTTCCATATTTTTCTATGATCGTAACACCTTGTTGAGATACACTCCGATGGCCCAAATGGGGAAAATGTTTCTGTAAGCTGAATAACTTACCATACAATTTTTATTGAATACTCCCATAATTTCCTGAGAATTCCATCAACAATTCAAATTTCTTTATAATATCCATGCGTAAGAAATTGAAACACGTAGTATATATTATTACACAAGGGGATTCTATTTTTTGAGACAAACTCTAATAAATATATTGGCTTAGTCGACTTGTATGCACCAGTTGCACAGTGCAATTCAAGTTCATTTTTAAAAAGTTATACAAAATACTACTAAAAAGTCACACATCTTATTATTGAAAAGTGTATCTTTAATAGTGTAATTTTTTAATAATAATTTGTGCAACTTTTCAGTAATAAATAGTGTAACTTTTCAGTAATAAATAGTGTAACTTTTTAAAAATACACTTGAGTTGCATGGTGTAATTGATGCACAACTAATATATTTGACTCAACTTCTTCTCTAAAAAAAATTAAAATTGACTTTGATTCGTTTAAATTAAAAATTAGTTTTCGTGTCATGGAAAAAATTGTCAAACAATTAATTAATATATATTATAAATACCTGTTGTGGAAAATCACCATTCTTCATTTGTGAATCAACGAGCACTTTCGCTGCACGATGAAGTGGATACGCATCGCGTTTCGCCTAATAATTCAAAAGTTAGCATATGTATTATATATATAATAGGTATTAATTAATTTGTTTTGCTAATTCTCAAATTATCATGTCTATTTGTATATGTGTGTGTGTTTTGAAGTGCTTGAGATAAAATGTAAATGCATAATTTGAAAGTAAAATATAATAATCTTTACAATTTACCACCTCCACAATTTAACACAATTAATGTTTCACAATTTAATTATTATAAATCATCTCCATTTAAAAATATTGAAAAGTTAGACAAAAAAATAAAATTAAGTAATACAAGTATGCTTAAAGATACTTACTTGTCCCGCCTCAATAAGTGCAAGCATAGCCCATCCAGTGTTTACTATATGTGCTTTGTCGTTTTCAATATTTGTGTATACCTGTTATGATGAGACTATTATAAATTATTCAAATCGAAAAATAGAAAAAAGTAGAATGAAATTATATATATGTATATATTTTGACCTTATCTTGGCTCGAAAGATAGCTTTCTCCCCAGCCACCACAAGGTAGTTGTTTAGATAGCAGGAATTCACAAGCTTTTCTCACAGCTAAGCAATTTTCGTACGTCTTACCACCTTTTACCAGCCCCATTACTCCAAACCATGTTCCATACGTGTAACATATTCCCCAACATCCATACCTAAACACATATATGTTTCATCAATTTACACTACAAAAAAAGCAGAGATTACCGACCGCTTTTCGGTCGCTAAATCAATTTAGCGACCGGAAAAGGTAGTCAGAGAAAACGTACGGTGAATTTGAAGAAACGAGCACAATGTGGTAATAGACCCGCACGATAGCAACCAACACGTTGAAATTAAGCTCGTTTAAATTTGGAAGGGTTTTGGACGAGATTTGGGGGTTTTTGACCCTAAACAAACTGAAAAAATTGGGGCAGATGCTGCTGTATAATTAAGATTTAGCGACCGACATTATTTAATTAGCGACCGCTTTTTTCGGTCGCTAATTATATAAAAAAAAAAACCACATCGGATATCATTTAGCGACCACCAAATCTCTAATTTAAATTTTAAATTACCGACCGCTTTATTTTGGTCGCTAATCTTCAAACCGAATCGGGTCAACATTAATAAAGAACTTGACCGGGTAAACATACTTTGCGACCGCTAAGGCGGTCGGTAATTTGACAAATAAATATTTACCGACCGTTTAACGTCGGTCGCTAAGTTATTATTATGTTTAGCGACCGTCGGCGGTCGGTAGGTGGTCGTTACTTATTATATTTTGACCGTTTGATATTGGCGGTCATAAAATCGGTCGCTAATGTTATATTTAGCGACCGAATTCGAGGCGGTCGGTGTTACCCATCTATATATGTTTGTGTGTATGTGTATATATATAACGAGAAAATGTAAAATAAAGTGAACAAAATTGTTGTTTTGCCCCAAATTGATGAATATGCCCCCCAATTCAATTGGAAAATGGGTGAGTACAGGGATGAAAGTGTTTATGAATTATGATTTGGCAGAAAATAACTTTTTTTAAAAACGGGCAGAAAACTTTGGGCAGTTCAAATTGGAAAAAAAAAATTCCTAATGATATTTATATATATGGGAAAAATATATATTTTAAGTTTTTTTATGTTGGACATTGTTACTTAAAAATCTATTAATGTTGGGCAATTGAGTCCTAATTAATCAAGAAAATTGGTTCGATCACGTGTGAGTTGAAAGATTGTCTTTACATTTACAGATTTTAAAATATAATTTCATACATTCACATGCCAATAAAATTAACATCCTTAAAACACAAAGGACTAAGGAAATGATATTCTCATATATATGAAAACACTAGAGACTCACCATGACCCATCAGATAATTGCATGCTCTCGATGAATTCGAGTGCGTTGCGAATGCAAGCCACGACGTCGTTTTGTCGATATCCTGGGTACAACTTGTTGAATAGTTGCAGGCCCTGAACAACTGCAGATGTGCATTCTACATACCTATTGTAACCAGGCTTATCATTTTATAATCGTTGTCAATATATAAACTAAAAATAATTATATAAAAAAGTGAAACTTACGGGTAATCTATGATAATATCACCAAATGTTTCTGATGGATTTAAAATCTGTTTACAGATCACAAAATAATGGATCATTGTCAAAACATTTAAATTTTTTCAGTTAAATCTTTGGTTTAATTAATCATTAAATACCTCTAACCAGGCATAGGATCTCGTGGGCTCATATGATGCAAAACCTCCACTGTCATTCTGCACATAAATGAAGATTAATTGTCTATATATTAGTAAGATTTTATTGAAAGTAAAAGAATACGCAAAATTTTATATGGAAATTGTTCATTATAAGTTCATTATAGAAACTATTTTAAAGTATCAAATATTTCATCAATAGTGTCAAAAGTACAAATGGTCCCATGAAAATTTATGCTCTTGAATTTTATCCTTTATCTAACATAAGTTGTCCCATAAGATTTGTATGTGGAAATTAATGGATTAATGTGAGACCAAATTTGTTGAGCACAAATTCTAATGCAATATATGTACAATTTATTTTAATGGGTAAGACTTAATACACTAAAAGAATCAAAAGAGAACATGAGACCAGATCTATTGAGTACAAATTTCATAGGACCAAAAGTATAATTTACCCATTAAAATTCGGGTCAATGGTACTATATTTATTTTTTATTATTGTTGGTTTTCATCTACTCAAATTTTTTTAGGGAAAATTACAAAATGGTTTACAAAATTGAAATAAATTACAAATAGGTTTCTGTGCAGAAAAAAATATGCTTCTGTGCAGGATAAAATATACTTATTTGCAGAAATTGTGAACCAATTTATAAATATAGCTACTTTTTTGAACCAATATGTAAGTTACCCAATTTTTTATATTTTTCAATTTTTTACTCTTTATCAATACTTTAAAACAATCCTCATTATTAGCCTATCATGAACTATTTTCATTCATGTTAAACCTACTAAAAAAAATCTAATCTCACAGAACTAAAAAACAGAAGTTCCATCAATTGTTCATATATATATATATATATATTGATGGAGAATATTGTTAAATATATCACCTGGAGGGATAAGATGAAGTCAACAGCATCGTACAGGTTATCTGGTTCTAACGCGTCTCCAGCAATCTCTGGTGGCAGTCGTGATAACATAAGTGCCACCTGTACATGTATATCATTGCAAATAATTCTCATCTTTTTCTTTTTTACAACTTTCACTTCATTTTATGAGAATTCGTATTAAAAACATTTCTGGTCCAGTAAGTTTTACTTTCTTTTTATTGTAAATCATTTTTAATTAAAATATTATTTTAAATCCCATAATTTTATAATATTACACAATTAATGTTCTATTTTTGCAAAAAATATCAAATGTGGCATGTCTTGGTGTGATCTGCTAAAAGATGAAACTTACGGAATCAAAAGTTACGAAAAAATGATGCCATTTTCTGAAAATTGGAAGTGAAATGGCAATAAACAAAATTACTGGACTAAATTACACTTTTTGGGACAATTAATTTGCGAACCATTTGGATAGTGAATTTAAAAATTATGGGTTTAAAAAAAACACATGTAATAAGGTATATATTTCAAATAACGAATAGTAAAGAAATGAGAGAATAAAAAAAGTAGAGGAATGATATAGATGTAAGGGTAGAGAGGAGAGATTTCACAAATGACATAGTTTTGATTAGTATTTAGAATACCTCCATTTTGAAAAAAAACTCAAATCTAAAAGTTTTTAAATGCACTTAACTTACTTGAAAAAAGTCATTATTTATGTGTGAAATCCACGAATTTCAAATCCACTCATCCAAATAGAGCCTAAAAGTCACGGAACCAGAAATGTTTTTAACTCTAGAGAAGTGAAACCTTAAGGCCTTCTGCGGTACAGTCGGAGACAGGCCAGCCGTTGTCGGCAGTAGAAAAGGGCCAGCCACCTTTAGAGCGATGACGATACCAACAACTCAGATTCCCCGAACTATCTTTTCTTATCTGCATCCACAAAATTCATTACATGCATTATATATAAAACCTACTTACTTATAATTATAAATATAAGATAGTCTTGGATACTCTTACTTGTGATAATTTGATGAACTCATGAGCCCTTTTAAGCATGGCATCATATTCATGAGGTATATTGGAAGCAAGTATTGCTTGAACGCCCAAAACAACATCCCACAGTTGACTACCATTATACCCCTGCATTTTCATCAAATTAAAGTGCGCTAAATAGACTATATATCATAATATTGTGTAGTAAATTTGAGGATATATAGAAAGTTATATGTATTAATGACTTGAAAATTGAAGAATCTTGCTTTATTGTCTCTCGAGAAATAGGTTGAAGAGGGATTTTCGTGTTACTTGCATATATAGTTGCAGTTACAAGCTTTCACCTATTTTCACAAATCGCCATAAGATAGTTATAAAATTTATTTTGTTCCCGTAAGTTTGTACACCACTCAATTAATTATTACTAATTTTGCAAAAAAAAAAAAAAAACCGGTAGTTTTCTTACTCAATTTTTATCCTGTATCTTTAATCTTTTTATAAGTCGTCCCAACTCATGTGCCGAAAACGACAATGTTTGCAAAATTTTGATGTAAATTGAGCAATGTACAAAATTACAGAAATATGTGCTAATTATGGAGCCAAAAATGTTATTAACTCTATAGTTGTTACTTTTCGATTTTCTCTAGATCAATTTCTAGTTTTGCATATTTGAACTAAGAAAACAAGAATCTACAATTTGTTTATTAATAGGTTAAGGAAATTAATGAAGTCGGACCTGCATCTTCATGCCATCTTCAGCCACCCATAAATAATCCTTTATTCTTGCCAGATGTCGTTTCACTGACAATGAATTCGGATCTTCCATCCAACGGCATAACATGTTGAGTACCTGTTGCACTTCATTTTCAGTGTTTCCAGGGGATACATAAATATCAATTAGAGCAAGTTTCTAGCTAGTACATCATTTCCTCCGTCGTGTATATGTACCTGGTGTTGGGCATAATTAGAATTAAGTGTGCATACTTTTAGGTGAACCAGAAGGAATACTGTTACTATCAAATTAAATTTTTATTAAACAAAACTAACCAGTTTCACCATGCATCAAATTATGTATGAGATGGACAAGCTAGAAATGTCACCTTATTAACTGGTCCTAGACAAAGGTAATTAGTGTTTTCGTCCTCATATCGGATATGTTTCATGACATTCTCCAGTGCTCTATGCCTTAGCTTAGAGAAAGGCCATTGCATGAGAAGAGGTTCCACAAACTTGTGAAGACACTTCCATACAATATCTTGTATCAATGGATGTGGGTAGTACAAATCCTCCTAAAAAAAATGATTTACCATGCGTCAATATATAATTCCACAAGTACAAACCAGTTTGATAATTAAACTATATATAATGAGGGCATGCATACATAGGAAAAGGTTCATTATAGTACAAGACAATTTACATTAATTAAGGTCAATTTTTTTATTTTTTATTTTTTTGTAGTGGTTGTTTATTACCTTGCAGCATTGGTTTCTAGCCAAATTCCAATCAATTTGATGGTAATCTTGAGCATATATCTCTTTCCTGAGAGAAAGAACGGAGCGATTGATTGGCCCTACGAATCTCTTACCATATAAATACGACATGGGAAGGTACACCATACGACAATGATTCCACATACGCCCTACATCAAATGAATCCACGTGTGAATATGAAATTTTTTGTTCTTTCGAGTCAAACTCGACACTTATTACTTTTATTTACAACCTCAAAAGAGCTGGGCACACGGATTAAGAAAGGTATGGAGTATGCGAGTGTGAAGTTAAATAATAAAATATAAAAAATATATTTTATTGACTTTTGTGAATGTAAATTATTTTCTTTTTAAGGCGTGAAAAAAGAGTTGGGACATCCCAAAATAGAAATGTGAAAGAAAGAGTTGGGACGGAGAGTATTATTTTTTGGCCTAATATATTGTGACTCGAATCTATGACCTCATGGTCATGTGTAGTGAATCTTAATACTTGAGACTATAAGGAAACTGTACCTATGATTTAATTTCACTCTCTTTCACATGTTCAATTTTTTGGATGAGACAGAATTTTTTAATGGTATTAAAATCAATAGTGTCACGCTCGCCCACACAACCCCGACGATCGCAATTTCACCCTCATTTATTTTTATTCTTGTTGGGCCTTTGTGTAGTTTCCCCAATTCCCACTTATTTGTGGATTGGATTGTGCTCCGGGCTTGTCAATTCTTGTCGAGAATTGAGGAAGCCCAACAAGTATATAAATTTAATGAGGGTGGAATTACGGTCATCAGAGTTTGATTCCAGAACCTGTGGATAGGAGAAAAACCTATTGCTTTGATACCATGAAAGAATTTCGCCTTATCTGCATGTCTGAACTTGTTGATGTGAAATTCATTCATGTGGTTCCTATATTCCCTTACAACATAAATTATTAATAATATGTAGTTAATATCAAGAACCAACTTGTAATGTAGAATATGTCCAATTTTAGTCCTATATGGTTTTACATTTTCAATTTTGGGTCTTTTAATCTTGGCTCAAACAAAAAAAAAGAAAAACACCAATATTTCAAAAATTAAAATCACATAACGACTAAACATTGGAAAAAAAATTGTGACGGAAAGATAAAAATTGAAAAAGTAGCAAAATACATGACTAAAATTGAACTCAAGTTACGTTAAAAGAGGATGATATTAACTCTAGTAATTTGATATATCACTATAAAAATTAATTTTGAATGATGAAATTATATCACTATCATTTCTTTAATGGCAGGAAAATGATATTTAATAATAGAACATGCCACTAAAAATTATTTTGTATCATTAAAAGTTTTTAACTTGAAAATTTATAATAAAAAATTAATTTACTTATAGGGTACGTATGTGGGATGTTTGATGAAATGAATTACCTGGATGCACCGGAAGAGAGTAGGGAAGTAGCCACGCCTCAGGCTGCATAGGATTATTCCCATCCCACTCATAAAGACCAAGTATCTACATGAGATTACGAAAATCATATATATATATATATATATATATATATATATATATATATATCGTTATAAATGAGAAGACTTTAAAATTAATGGATATATATATATATTGCATTACCGAGAGCCAACACTTTCCCCAGGAAGGAATGAAAGTGGCACCACCATGATCAAGAATCCATGTTCTTGCTTTGTGCATGGCTCCATCTCCCCCGTCCGTACCTTGCCCCAACAGCCTTAATGTAACATAGTTGAGGGCCGTACAAAGCATGGTGCTACATCCTTCTATGTGCAAACCCCATCCTCCATCAACATTCTACACTTCCATGGTTCAAACATGCATATATGCCTCATTAAAATTTATAAGAGTTGAAAGCATTTTGGTTCCTTAATTTTCAACAATTTCGCAAATGATTATAAAAAATACTTCCTCCGTCCCGTAGGAATTTGCACCCTACGGGATGACACATTTTTTAAGAAAAATATGTTTTATATATAAAATAGTGATATATGGGTATATATGTGTATATGAGATTAATACCAAAATCATCCCATAACTTTTCAACTTTTTCGATTTGGTCTCATAACTATGTGATGTTTTAATTTAGTCCCAAAACAATTCAAATCTAATCAAATTAGTCCCATAACTATGTAATATTTCAATTTAGTCCCATAACAATTTAAATCTAACCAAGTTAGACCCATAACTAGGTAATGTTTCAATTTA